>JAVSCE010003773.1:0-33887 GCA_032199065.1 Smutsia gigantea
AGAAAGAAAAGAAAAAACAAAAACAAAACAAAAAACAAAACAAAACAAAACAAAACAAAAAAAATGCCCACCGTACGTAGATTCTGTGGGAATGCTCTAGGTGGCGCTATTGCCCCACTATTCAACAGCTGTGACTGTGCCGCTCCGCAGGGCCCTTTATCGCTCTGGCAGGGGTGGGAACGAATAGGAGGCTGCTGATCTCAGTGAGACGTGTTAAGTATGGCTACGCTTCCTCAGTCGCCAGCTAAGGCGTCTGAAACTCCCCAGGACTCCCAGCCTGCTGGGCTGAGTGTGCTGGGGCGATCTGGCTCCTCCGCTGGGCTCCTGTCTCTTTAAGACCGCTGAAGAAAGCGCGCGCTTTTTTTTTTTTTCTTCCCGGAGCCGGCTGCAAGCTCCCTGGCGCGTTCCCCGCTCAGATCCTGTCCCTCTGTCTCTCCACCTCCGCTGCACTGCGCAATGTGGGTCAGCGCTCCCCGCGCAGATCACCAGGGCTGGCTACTTCGCGGGGTGCGCTTCCACTCCCTCCCGGCTCTGAATCCTCTCCTCCCGCCGGTGCGCTGGGGTGGGGGAGGGCTCGGGTCCCGCCGGGTCGCGGCTCCGGATCTTACCCGCCTCTTGGGGTGCCGAGTCCTCTCGGGTGTAGCTGCACGCTGTGCGCTTTCCTGTGTATTCTCGTCTCTCTTTTAGGAATAGATGTATTTTCGGTGTTTTCGTAGATAAATATAGTGTTGGGAGGAGATTTCTGCCGCCCTGCTCACACCGCCATCTTCCCGGAAGTCCCTCCGGCCTGAGAATTTTTGTAGTAACCTAAAACCTTAAAGTTTTGCGTCTCACCGCGCCGTAGCTCCTTCGGCTACGCGGGTTTCCCCCACTCGCTCCTCTTCTCTATAATACAGTATTCTTAACTACGGCCACCCTGCTCTGCCTTAGATCCCAGGAAGTTATTTACCTTCTAAGTGAACATTTGTACCCTTTGACCAACATCTCCCCATGTCCTGCACTTTTCAGCCCCTGGCAACCCTATCCTACTCGCTGTTTCTATTAGTTTGATGGTTTTAGATTCCACATATAAGTGAGATCAGACAGTATTTGTCTGTATCTGATTTACTTCAGTTACCATAATGTCCTCAGGATCTTTTATATACCTTTGAAAGGATACAAAGGAAACAAGCTTAACTCTCATGCATCCGATGTTAGGCGGACTAGCTAGTATCTGGGTCATAGGGTTACCTGTACTTCCCTCCAGGGGCAAGTCCTGCTGGGTAGTAGTGCATAGAAACTGACATCTCTTAAGATAGTCATTTTCAAATTCCAAATTTTTTCCACTGTTGCCCTTTTTTCAGATCAAACACTGTGTGAAATGCCAATAGGTAAGACATAAGAGAGGAGCTGCCCTCACTGGAATGGAGAAGAGGCAGAGCATGGGTTTCTGTCCTGAAGCCCCCAGTGCCCCCACACCGGTCCTCAGGTACCTCCTGGGAACAAATGGATCCAGGGAATAAGTTCTGATACCTCTGCCCTGGGGTCGGGGGAGCAGGCCCTGCAGTTCGGTCTTATAACAGTTAGCTGAAAACCTGCCATCTGTGTAATGAAAATCCAACAAGCTTGGACCACATTCCCTCAAGTATGCTGTGGTCACAGCAGTCAAAGTATTAAATCAAAATATTAAACACCAAAGAATCCTTTATAGACTAAGACTTAGTATCTTTGTATTCCTAGGAGCCATGTAGCTTTCACGTTAGAGTGGACAGATTTGAGAGGCTTATCACCAGTTCGGCAGGATTTTGTGTAGCGCTTATGCGCACGCACGAAACCTGTCAGTCAGAAACAGCCAGTAACGTGATTATTCATGGCCAGCAGATGGGAGAGGACCCTAGTTTGAACTTTTCAGAAATTAGGTAGCAAAGAATTTTATTTGTAGGGCTTCCAGTATGGGGGCTGCTGAGTTGTTTCCCAGGAGCTCTGAGGTCCCCAAGAGTGTACTTGCAGGGACAGGAGAAGTTTGGTGGCCTTGATACTCTGATCGCCACCCCCAACTTTGAATAGATCATTTATGTTTCCACTTTATATATTGCTATTCCATTAAAGGCGTCATTTAAAAAAAAATCTGTAAAACATGCATATTTGAAAACTTCCATTTAACATATGAATCAATGTGCTAAAATTGGGAGCGTTTTGTCATTGGGTCCAGTGTTTATTTCTGTGAGCTCAACAGTAGGAAACATGAAATAGAAATAATTTTTGTCCACGAGAGAGAAATGGAAAATTTTATGAATGACCCTTTTGCTTAGTTGTGAACATTTATTTTTCTTAAGTGAGCTAAGTTAAAATTATAAATCTTTTTTCTTCTGTTAAAAAGTGAATCTTTTTGGTACATTGTAGAAAGCTTGAAAAGCATCAACGTGTAAAGACAACAATTTATCCACATTCCCATAACCAGAGAAAACTACCGTGAACATTATGATGTATTTATTTTCTAGTCTCTTTTCTGTATACTTGTGTGTATGCTTACATATTGGGCAGAGTAGGATACCAAGTAAAGTTCTGTTTTCTCTTCCTTTTGCTTTACTTTATATTGTGAGCCTTTCCCCCTGTCCTTAAGTGTTCCACTGTGTGGCTGTACCATCATTTATTTTACCACTATGTTCCTTTTGGACATTTAGGTTGTTTTAAATTTTTTACTCTAATGAATAATGCAGGATAACCTCTGTGTAAATGAATATTTAATAGTATCTTATATATTCTATCAGGTAGAGGCCTAGATGTTTGTTTGTTGGGTAGGAAGGAGTGTCTTTAAAGCTTCTCACGTACAGGGCCCAACTTCATGCCAGCGCACACACCCGTCTGCAGCAGGAGTGGTCAGTATTAGGGGTCCCTCTTAAGCGGTGCACATTAGCACTACTTTTTTGGGCAGTTTGATCCATCCATTTAAGAAATATTTATTAAGCACCTATTTTGTTCCAGGTCCTGTTCTTAAAAAAGGGATTACAGTGAGAATTAAGACAAAGTTCTTGCTTGCACTGAACTTACATTCTAGCAGAGGCTGACAATAAACCAATAAATACATGCACAATTTACATCAATAGCTTAATAGGTGAGAAGCGTGTTTGCCTTAGGTGCGATTGCAGTAAACATTGGCGGAGGCATGGCAGGGGTGCTGGTGAGATCTCCCACTTATTGGCTCTGAGGCCTCTTTCAGACCCTTGGGTAAGATGTGTTATTCATTTGGGCCACTTTATTCTATTTTGTAGCTACATCTATTTACTAGTTTATTGTTTTCTTGTACATCATCCCTTTAGGATTTTCAGTTCTTCATCATAGGTACCCAGATTAGTGAGGAATTTTTATTCCCTTATGATCTCAAAAATTATAATGATTTTTATGCCTGTAGTGCTTTTTTTTTTCAGGAAAACAAAAAGATTCAGTATGGGAGAGTCATGATTACTTGAGATTTTTACATGCCTTTTTTCTGTTTTTGTTGTTTCTTTTCAGTACAGCTAAGGAATAGTAGGGGAGCAATTGTATCTTCATACCATCTTTAGTATTTGTCATTGTATGGTTAGAAAAGAAAAACGAGATTTCCGAAAATGCTAAGTGCCTCAAATATTCAGAGTATATATTTAACATAACATGTAATTGAAGATCTTTCTCCTGAACTTCATAGTCAGGAATGAGAGATACTCTGCTGGTACTAGAGATGTGTTACTAGTTTCTGCAAGTGCTCTCATGCAAAGCAGACAGGCCTTCAAAGACTTCCAGCATGTTTAGGAGCATGCACTGTGGAGCCAGGCTACTGGGTGCAAATCAGGGCTCCACCCCGATCAGCTCTGTGACCTTGGACGAGTTACTTCATCTCTCTTGTCCTCAACAGTCCCATTCTATAGAGTGTGGGCATTGAATGAGTTAATATATGCATTCTTAGAATCGTGCCTGGCCCATAAAAAAGTCTCTGTAAGTTTTAGGTAATCTTCCTCTTGTTATATTGTTTTATCACTGTATCTCTGAGAACTGCTCTCACATCCCTGGGCCAGAAAACCTATGTGTTAGAGTCACTTTGTTACTCAGTTTTGCAGCTGAACAAATTCTGTGCTCAAACTTCCCTGGAAATCGGAATTCTGTCTTCTCTCCTTTATTGGAATCTTCACTTAATGTCTCTTTACTTCTAGCTACAACAGAAGTTGAATCCTAAGAGAAAAATCCTAATATATCCTATCTTAAGAGAAGTAAGTGCTAAACTCAGACAGTCACCATTCTTACTCTGCTTAGCCCCCTGGTTCAGTGCCCACAGGTGATGCTATTATGGGACAATAGTGGCCATGCTTGATATGCAAGTAAGGTTTGCTGAGATGGTCTCCTCTTGTGGCTGGTACAGCTCACAAGATTATAATATTTTGTGCACCCTGTGAACATTAGCATCCTTCACCAGGTTTCCAATTATCCAGTGGTTGGAAACATTTTGAAATATGCATTATTATTTAGGTTAATGAACTTCTAACATTTGTGGGAAAATCTCCCTCATGCTCACGAAAAATTTTCTTAGGTGTTGGTTTTTATTGCCCCTTCCTCTCTTCTCACACACATTCCATGCTGGACAGATCTCCTTGCACATGTGGGCAGGCTGATTTGGCTCCAGGACTGGTGATTCTCACCTTGGCTGTTCACTGGAATTATCTTCTGAAGTTTTAAAAATGCTGTTGGAGTCCCAGCCCCAAAGATTCTGCTGTAACTGGTGTGGGGGGTGGTTATCAAGGTGGGGTTTTCTAGATATTAACAAGCCTTCTAGTTGATTCAGATGCTAAAATTTAAGAACCACTGGTTATGGGTATGTGACCTGATCATGGAACCTTTTAACAGTTGCTGAGATGGCTCGAACGTGCAGCCCATTTGAGAACCATTGCAGCGGCTTCGCCCAGATGATGTCATCTTAAGAAGTATCTGCTTTTAAACATTAGTCGAGCTTTCTTACAAACAAGGGTTCTGTATAGGTAGAAGTAAAATTGTCATCCATTTGTGAGCTCCTAGCTGTGGGACATATGGCAGGTTGAGTTAATAAACTGTCTCAGCTTTCAGTTTTCTAAGGCAAGATGGCTTTTTTATTGATCCCTTGTGTCGTCTTTTGGAAATTGTATATTATTGATAAAGCTGGGGCATGGGATATTGAGTTAGGCCTGTTCTTGCATTTCACTGATCTCCTAATTAAGCCAGTTTATAAGAAAGACTTGACAGTAGAGACTTGGAGTTAAATGTATTGATTTGCATATTGATTTTCTTAGAATCTGGTCGTTGCCACTGTATATCACATCGACTAGAATATGTTTTGCTTTGATAAGAAAGGTAATTCAGGAAGTTGGGTTTATTGCTTAGACTATTAAATTGCAAAATAAAATAAAAAATCCAACCATTTTCTTTTATGGCTGTTGGAGCAAAGGTTCAAATTAAAGTTAAAGCAATGAGGCTGACTGTTGACAGGATGTATTTATTCATACATGGAGATTCAATGGTACTGTCTGTCTCTAAATATCTTCAGATAATTCTATAGCTTTGGCTCTCTGCTTCAACATACTTAGAATTACCTGAGGGGATTTTCAAAACACAGATCACTGGGTTCAACCCCAGAGTGTCTGATTCAGTAGGTCAGGAGTGGGACTTGAGTATTTTTATTTGACAACTTGACAGGTGACATGGTTGCTCTTGGTGGTGGTGGTGGGGACACATTTTGAGAATGACTTTCCTAAAGCATGTTAAGTTAAATTTCATAGTTCATTGTTACCAGTAGTATATCTGAGGGGAAAAATGGTGAAAATTATCTTTACAAGTATTACCTAGTGGTGTGTTTCATCCTAGGGAGTAGAAATATACTGGAATAATTACAAATATTTGCTCCAAATACAAATTTCACACTCTCCTAATTCCATTTGTAGCTATAGGGTCCCCTAGTAATACATAAAAAACAGAGATGTACCTGTCTCAGAGATTTGTAAAGCTTTCTTGACCTCACCATGTCCATTACCTAATGGGCCATATTCTCTGTGATGTTGGAAGCTGAATTTCAAAGAATAAATATTTTTGGAAAAGGTTGGTAGTACAGCATTGGGTCTACATAATAACATCTTTTTTTTAATTCTCTTCCAAGTTTATAGCACAAGGATTTATATCCCTTGGTGAATAACAAGTCTGTTTTTCTGAGTCCTTGGCACCTATAGCTACAGCACCAAAAATGAGGTTGTAAAAGTTTCCACTGCAATGAAGGCTTCCAAATGTAGATGCCCAATGATACAAGCCTGTACATCACCTAATATCCAGCATTTGCATGTGAAAATTCTAAGTTGCATAACTCCTTTAAAATAGAGGAAAGGAATTTGTTACATCCTCTATCTTAACTCCAAAGGAAGTTACTCCACAGTTACTACCAAAAGGAAGTGCACAGTGCCTCCAAAACCGCTAAGATCCCAGTTTAGAGAAGGCAAATACCCATCATAAACATGCCTCTCATAAGCCTCAGTTAAGGAAATAGAGAGCTTAGTTAAGGAAATACAGAGTAAAGGGATCTAACAGAGAGAGGGACAGGGTTATACTAGTTGGGAGACAGTTCTTTATGAGACTCTTGCATTTCTGCATGCTTCTACATATTTATGCCTTGCACTTAACCATTGCAGACTAACTTTTCATGGATATTTGAATGGTGAACAACTTTGGAAGATACAGATAATGTCTCCTCTGGAGCGAAGGGCAGGCATTCTTGTTGCCCATTATAAAAGATTTGGGATCTCATCCCTGCTTCAAAGCCCCTGCAGTAGCTTCTCATCGTAGCTCTTCATCTCTTGGCAAGTAAATAAGCGCATATAGAGGACCAGCAATCTTTACTTCTCACAACAAACCCTTTGATGACGGATTACCTTTCCTGTCAAAAATGATCACCAACACCAAAAAAAAAAAGAACTGACAGCCATCTGGACACGGGCGATGGAAGCCTTCCCCCAGAGGCTCAGGCAAGGAGAGGGGATATGCTTCTCATGCTTTTTGGTCATATTTCCTCAGTTCAAAGTATTTTAGAATTTCTCTTAAAACTTCATTGACCTGAGACTTCCGGGAAGATGGCGGTGTGAGCAGGGCGGCAGAAATCTCCTCCCAACACTATATTTATCTACGAAAACACAGAAAATACATCTATTCCTAAAAGAGAGACGAGAATACACAGGAAAGCGCACAGCGTGCAGCTACACCCGAGAGGACTCGGCACCCCAAGAGGCGGTCTTAAAGAGCCCAGCTGACATACGTGGCAACTATCAGTGACCAAAGTATACAGCCATGAAAAGACAGAGGAATATGGTTCAGACCAAAATCAACCAGACAACCCCAGAGAGGGAGTCTGAAGGGATGGAAATGCACAGCCTCCCTGAAAAAGAATTTAGAATAAAAGTCATAACCATGCTGATGGACCTACAGAGAAATGTGCAAGAGCTGAGGGAGGAAGTGAGGGAACTGAGGAAAGACAATACAGAAATCAGACAAGCGATCGACGGGCTTAACAGCAGAATGGATGAGATGTGAGAGACTGTTAATGGAATAGAAAACAGAGAACAGGAGTACAGAGCAGCTGAGGCAGAGAGAGATAAAAGGATTTCTAGGAATGAAAGAATATTAAGAGAACTGTGTGACCAATCCAAACGGAACAATATTCGCATTATAGGAGTACCAGAGGAAGAAGAGAGAGAAAAAGGGATAGAAAGTGTCTTTGAAGAAATAATTGCTGAAAACTTTCCCTCGCTGGGGAAGGAAGTAGTCTCGCAGTCCACCGAAGCTCATAGATCTCCCAACACAAGGGACCCAAGGAAGACAACACCAAGACACATAATAATTAAGATGGCAAAGATCAAAGATAAAGACAGGGTATTAAAGGCAGCTAGAGAGAGAAAAGATCACCTACAAAGGAAAACCCATCAGACTATCATCAGACTTCTCAACAGAAACCTTACAGGCCAGAAGAGAATGGCATGATATATTTAACGTTATGAAACAGAAGGGCCTCGAACCAAGAATATTGTATCCAGCACGATTATCATTTAAATATGATGGAGGGATTAAACAATTTCCAGATAAACGAAAGTTAAGAGAGTTTGCCTCTCATAAACCACCACTACAGGATATCTTAAATGGACTGCTCTAGAGGGAAGCACACCTAAGGCTAAAAAGATGTCACCAGAGAAAAAAAAAATTATAGCAAAGAAGGCAGACCATCCAAATACCAACTAAAGGCAAAGAATAAAACACCTATTATAGAAAGAATGGGGGAGGAGGAATAAGAAGGGAGAGAAAGAAAGAAACATCAGACTGTGTTTACAATAACTTAACAAGAAAGTTAAGTCAGATTGTTAGATAGTAAAGAAGCAACCCTTGAATCCTTGGTAACCACGAATTTAAAGCCAGCAATGGCAATAAGTACATACCTATCAATAATCACCCTAAATGTAAATGGACTGAATGCACCAATCAAAAGACACAGAGTAACAGAATGGATAAAAAAGCAAGACCCATCTATATGCTGCCTACAAGAAACTCACCTCAAATCCAAGGATATACACAGACTAAAAGTGAAGGGATGGAAAAAGATATTTCATGCAAACAACAAAGAGAAAAAAGCAGGTGTTGCAGTACTTGTATCAGACATAATAGACTTCAAAACGAAGAAAGTAGCAAAAGATAAAGAAGGACATTACATAATGATAAAGGGGTCAGTCCAACAAGAAGATATAACCATTATAAATATATATGCACCCAACACAGGAGCACCAGCATGTGTGAGACAAATACTAACAGAATTAAAGGAGGAAATAGACAGCAATGCATTCATCTTAGGAGACTTCAACACCACTCACTCCAGAGGACAGATCAACCAGACAGAAAATAAGTAAAGACACAGAGGCACTGAACAACACACTAGAACAGATGGACCTAACAGACATCTACAGAACTCTACACCCAAAAGCAACAGGATACACATTCTTCTCAAGTGCACATGGAACATTTTCCAGAATAGACCACATACTAGGCCACAAAAAGAACCTCAGTAATTTCAAAAATATTGAAATCCTACCAAGCAACTTCTCAGATCACCAAGGTATAAAACTAGAAATAAATTTTAGAAAGAAATCAAAAGAGCTCACAAATACATGGAGACTTAACAACACTCTCCTAATTAATCAATGGGTTAACGACCAAATCAAAACAGAAATCAAAGAATATATGGAGACTAATGACAACAACAACACAAAGCCACAACTTCCGTGGGACGCAGCAAAGGCAGTTCTAAGAGGAAAGTATATTGCAATCCAGGCCTATTTCAAGAAGGAAGAACATTCCCAAATGAATAGTCTAAAGACACAATTACTGAAATTGGAAAAAGAAGAACAAATGAGTCCCAAAGTCACCAGAAGGAGGGACATAATAAAGATTAGAGAAGAAATAAATAAAATTGAGAAGAATAAAGCAATAGAAAAAATCAATAAAACCAAGAGCTGGTTCTTTGAAAAAATAAACAAAATAGATAAACCCCTAGCCAGACTCATTAAGAGAAAAAGAGAATCTACACACATAAACACAATGAGAAATGAGAAAGGAAAAATCACGACGGACCCCACAGAAATACAAAGAATCATAAGAGAATATTATGGGAATCTATATGCTAACAAGCTGGAAAACATAGAAGAAATGGACGACTTCTTAGAAAAACACAACCTTCCAAGACTGACCAAGCAAGAAACAGAAAAACTAAACAGACCAATCACCAGCGACGAAATCGAATTGGTAATCAAAAAACTGCCCAAGAACAAAACCCCCGGGCCTGATGGATTCACCTCTGAATTCTACCAGACATATAGAGAAGAAATAACACCGATTCTCCTTAAAGTTTTCCAAAAAATAGAAGAGGAGGGAATACTTCCAAACTCATTCTATGAAGCCAGCATCACTCTAATACCAAAACCTGGCAAAAGACCTCACCAAAAAAGAAAATTACAGACCAATATCCCTGATGAACGTAGATGCAAAAATACTCAACAAATATTAGCAAACCGAATTCAAAAATACATCAAGAGGATCATACACCATGATCAAGTGGGATTCATCCCAGGGATGCAAGGATGGTACAACATTCGAAAATCCATCAACATCATCCACCACATCAACAAAAAGAACAAAAACCACATGATCATCTCCATAGATGCTGAAAAAGCATTTGACAAAATTCAACATCCATTCCTGATTAAAACTCTCAACAAAATGGGTATAGACGGCAAGTACCTCAACATCATAAAGGCTATATGACAAACCCACAGCTAACATCATACTTAACGGCGAGACGCTGAAAGCTTTTCATCTAAGATCGGGAACAAGACAAGGATGCCCACTCTCTCCACTGTTATTCAACATAGTACTGGAGGTCCTAGCCACAGCAATCAGACAAAGCAAAGACATACAAGGCATCCAGATTGGTAAAGAAGAAGTCAAATTGTCACTATTTGCAGATAACATGATACTGTACATAAAAAACCCTAAAGACTCCACTCCAAAACTACTAGAGCTAATATCTGAATTCAGCAAAGTTGCAGGATACAAAATTAACACACAGAAATCTGTTGCTTTCCTATACACTAACGATGAACTAACAGAAAGAGAAATCAGAAAAGCAATTCCATTCACAATTGCATCAAAAAGAATAAAATACCTAGGAATAAACCTAATGAAGGAAGTGAAAGACCTGTACTCTGAAAACTACAAGACACTCCTAAGAGAAATTAAAGAGGACACTAACAAATGAAATGCATCCCATGCTCTTGGCTAGGAAGAATAAATATTGTCAAAATGGCTATACTACCTAAAGCAATCTACAAATTCAACGCAATCCCTATCAAACTACCAACAGCTTTCTTCAATGAACTGGAACAAATAATTCTAAAATTCATATGGAACTACAAAAGACCCCGAATAGCCAAAGCAATCCTGAGAAGGAGGAATAAAACAGGGGGAATTACACTCCCTGACTTCAAGCTCTACTACAAAGCCACAGTAATCAAGACAATTTGGTATTGGCACAAAAACAGACCCACAGACCAGTGGAACAGAATAGAAAATCCAAACATTAACGCAAACATATACAGTCAATTAATATTTGATAAAAGTGCCTTGGATATACAATGGGGAGATGACAGCCTCTTCAGCAGCTGGTGTTGGAAAAACTGGACAGCTACATGTAAGAGAATGAAACTGGACTACTGTCTAGCCCCATACACAAAGGTAAACTCAAGGTGGATCAAAGACCTGAATGTAAGTCATGAAACCATAAAACTCTTAGAAAAAAACATAGGCAAAAATCTCTTGGACATAAACATGAGCAACTTCTTCATGAACATATCTCCCCGGGCAAGGGAAACAAAAGCAAAAAT
This sequence comes from Smutsia gigantea, assembly GCA_032199065.1. Lineage (NCBI taxonomy): Eukaryota > Metazoa > Chordata > Mammalia > Pholidota > Manidae > Smutsia > Smutsia gigantea. The sequence goes on from JAVSCE010003773.1 coordinate 11,442, forward strand.
GAACAAGTGGGACTATATCAAGCTGAAAAGCTTCTGTACAGCAAAGGACACCATCAGTAGAACAAAAAGACATCCTACAGTATGGGAGAATATATTCATAAATGACGTATCTGATAAGGGGTTGACATCCAAAATATATAAAGAACTCATGCACCTTAACAAACAAAAAGCAAATAATCCAATTAAGAAATGGGCAGAGGACATGAATAGACACTTCTCCAAAGAAGAAATTCAGATGGCCAACAGGCACGTGAAAAGATGCTCCACATCGCTAATCATCAGAGAAATGCAGATTAAAACCACAATGAGATATCACCTCACATCAGTGAGGATGGCCAACATCCAAAACACAAACAACAACAAATGTTGGCGAGGATGTGGAGAAAAGGGAACCCTCCTACACTGCTGGTGGGACTACAAATTAGTTCAGCCATTGTGGAAAGCAGTATGGAGGTTCCTCAAAAAACTCAAAATAGAAATACCATTTGACCCAGGAATTCCACTCCTAGGAATTTACCCTAAGAATGCAGCAGCCCAGTTTGAAAAAGACAGATGCACCCCTATGTTTATTGCAGCACTATTTACAATAGCCAAGAAATGGAAGCAACCTAAGTGTCCATCAGTAGATGAATGGATAAAGAAGAGGTGGTACCTATACACAATGGAATATTATTCAGCCATAAGAAGAAAACAAATCCTACCATTTGCAACAACATAGATGGAACTAGAGGGTATTATGCTCAGTGAAATAAGCCAAGCCGAAAAAGACAAGTATCAAATGATTTCACTCATATGTGGAGTATGAGAACAAAGAAAAAAACTGAAGGAACAAAACAGCAGCAGACTCACAGAACCCAAGAACGGACTAATAGTTACCAAAGGGAAAGGGACTGGGGAAAATGGGCGGGAAGGGAGGGATAAGAGGGAAAAAGGGGCATTACGATTAGCAGATGTAATGTTGGGGGGGCATGGGGAGGGCAGTACAACTCAGAGAAGACAAGTAGTGATTCTATAGCATCTCACTACGCTGATGGACAGTGACTGTAATGGGGTTGGTGGGGGGGACCTGATGAAGGGGTAGTTTAATAATCGTAATATTACACATGTAATTGTAAATTAATGATAATAAAATAAATTATATTAAAAAAAAAAAAGATTTGGGTTCCCTGAGCTCAGCAACACTCTCCTGTAATGCAACCCAGTGCATGGGTAGGTGTCACCTGACCATCTTCCCACCACCTTGTTGAAATTGGGGCTCAGGGAAATGGTGCAAAAATGCTGATGCTGGGGCTGTTGCTTTGAGTAGTAAGCTGTCCTTCATCTCTGACCTTGGAGTCCTGTGTCTTCTCCCAGCATCCGTATAACTGCGGCAGGTTAACTTGCAAGTGGGTAGCATATCAGACCCTTCTTAGTTCTTGGCGCTGCTTTCCCTCAGCTGACTACCCAGCACAGTTTGATCCTTTAGTTCATGCTCTCTTGGAACAGTATCCTTTTTCTTCAAAGCAATTGTTTTTTAAATTCTATATTCTATACATTCGTATGTATGAGTGTTTGATTTATATTCACCTTCTCTGCTAGACTTCATTAGTACAGGGGATGTGTACTTTGTTTTCATTTGTTCTGCTCATTTTTGAAACTTGAGTGCCCTGCATAGAGCCTGGTACATGGTCAGAGCCTAACCACTATTTATTAAAGGAACAAAGGAATTAAGCCACCTTTAGTTAACTCTTTTTGCAAGTTGGATTCCTTGAAAAAGAGCCTCTGAGACAGGTAAGCATGCAGGATGTTTATTGGGATCAACCTCAGAGGAAGGGAGGAGGACTGGGAGAGCAGGACTGGGAGGAAGGACTTGTTCTCACTAAATCCCACCCAGTCCCATGGGGAGCACCCTTCATAGTTGTTTCTCAGGTAAGGTGAGGGGCCAGGGCCTTAATAGCTCCTCATTGACAGTATTATTGAATGTGACCATCCCTGGGTAGGGCATATGACTGTGGATGAGGCCATTTGCAAAGAGGGCTGACCATCAATGACCATCTTCTGCTAAAAGTCCAGCATCGGGGGACTAATTCCTTCATCATCAAAAAGAGATCTTGGAGGCATATCACACAGCCCACCACGGCCCCCTTCAAAATGTTTATGTTCTTGGTGCAAAAGTTAAATGTAGGGATGGTCCTTCTCTTACTATAGCCTTGTGTGGCTCTTGTGAATTTTTCAAGAGCAGGTATGGTATCTTATTTATGTTCGTAATCTCTTATTATTTCAGGGAGCTCACTGGCACATACATACTGAATGCCTGTTGGATGGTGATAGAATAATATTCTATTTAAAAACCATGGGATTAGAGTTCCTTAACTCCACTGTCACACAGAGGATAGTTTTTAGCATAAAGGGACGACTTGAGCATTTATTCCTTACATGTCCTACACATGAGTTCTATTCTTTAAATACCTTGAATCTGCACAGAATATCTGGCTTTTTTGTACATCAACTCTTGCATGTGCCATTTAGTGGGGCGGGAATGCCAGTGCCTCTGTCTCTCTGCCTGTGCTCCTTATCGGCTTCTAAGCATGGCTGGGGACTGACTCGGATGTTGCATCTTTTGTGGAACGTTTTCTGAATTTGACTCCTGACTCTCCCCTCAGGCTGGTTTGTGCCCCTGGTGTTTTGTAGAGACTTCCTTTTAGTACTTTTCACTTTGCTGAAATTTCTTTGTATGTCTTTCTCTATTATAAGACTGAGAGCTTCTTGTGGGCAGAGACTATATTTTATACCCAGGCCTTATACGAGGCTGGCACCAGTCGTGTGTAGAAGCTGGCTTATAATGACTTGTGAGTGCCGAATGTTAAATTTTAAGGAGTTTTGCAAGGTGGCAATTAAATATGGCCATTACTAAAAATTAAATTACCGAAAACTGTTTAAGTAAACTGTATTAAAAGACAAATAGAGTTTCTCAAAAATCACCGCTTCCTAATTGTTTTCTGCCTTTTGCTATTATCCATGCTCTTGAAATTGTTTATATCTACATTGTCTGTAGTGGGGACATACTATATGATGATATGCACTGAGTGTCTCTTAGCACATCCACGTTCAGTGATACCATCGTAGTAGCTTGAAATTGGCCATAGTAGAGGAATTTACCATGGAAATGGGTAAATGCTACTAACCGTGGCTGTGCCTTAACCAGACCTGGTCTTTGAAACATTTGCAAGCATAGCACTGCCTGGCAAAAGGTGGTACTTGATAAATACTGGCTGAACTTAGGGGAAAGAGATTTTGGAAAACTTCATTTAGGGTGGGCATGAGATTGGCAGCTACAGAAGCCCACATAGAAATTTGAGGAAGCCTGTGTGGTTCTGGAGATAGTTAAGGATTGCTTCTATGGGGACGAAGTTATCATTGGCCATTTTGATTACAGTTTCAATCCTACCTGCTATGTTTTCTTGCCATAAGCAATGTCTGGGACCTGGGTGTTTTAAAACACACTCTTCAGGGGTTACCACTTTATATTCCATTTCTTAGTTCCTTCAAGAAGCTGGTGGTACCTGCAATGGAATATTAACTGAAGGAGAGAGAAATTGTTTCACGTTTATTTTTAGCTAAAACCTTAAGACATAGGCCCTGAGTGACTGCATGAAATTTTGCTTGCAAATATGATTCATTTTGACTGCCATATGGCTGTATCATGAGCATATTTACTTTTTCTAAACTGCTGAGCGTGAATATTCTTAAGATGACAGATATGGTTAGTTTTGCTGTTGTTTACATCACTGGTGGCGGGGGGGATTTTTTTTTTCTAGAGTAGAGATCAAGGGTTACATCTTCAGAGCCAGGTGAACTGGCAGAATAGTAGCAATTATTTGTGATTCTGGCCAAAATGTCAGGCATAAGAGGAGGGGCTGGTGAATGAGGCTGAAAATGGTGACTGAGTATATATTTAATTGGAAGATGCAGCTTCACCTATGTGGTACCAAAGAAGACATTTTATTTTCAAAATGGAAAGAGTTTTTTATTTTCTTCCTATAATATTAATTCATACTCTTTGTAAAATAAAATAATGAAAGAGGCAATACAGAAAGGAATCAAGTAAAAAGAAAGAATCTCCTAATATCCTATCACTTGAAGATAACTCTTTAAACATTTTGGTATTTATCTTTCTGGATTTTAATTATATCCTTGGCCCTACCAATCAAAAAGATTAGATTGAATTTTATTTTCCAAAATTTATATTTAAAAACATTAGATTTCTTTGCAGTTCCTACATATAAAATAACATTTAAGTATTATGTTTCTTAACACACTAGTGCCATTGAGGTTTTGATGTGGTGCCTGACTCCGCCGAAAGACAGAGTTCATGATTTGAGAGGCTTACAAGCTAGTGTGGAGCTGTGCCTACCTGCGGTTTCATAGGGAGTTATGGGGGCATATGGAAAAGGGTAGTAATCGTGGGGCCCATTGACCCTTGATGGCTGTGGAATTTTCAGAGGGAAATGGGATGGGAAATGTGGGATGGGGCATTATCTCTCGGCCAGTTCCTGCAACAGCCATCTGTACTGATTGCTTAGGCACTGGTGTCCCAAAGGTAAACAGGACACAGCCACTGCTCACATTCTGCTGATGGGCACAGCCATGAAAACAACTAAGTCATGGTAGGACATGGTCATTGCTGTTCTGGGGATTTTAAGCAGAGACCTATGGGACCATAAAAGACATAGTGATTAATTCTTCCTGGGAAGCATTGAAAGAATATCAGTTAGGTGCTTTTCTCTTGCAAATAAGAGCTCAACATAAACTTAAGCCTCCCCTGACACCTCTCCCTCCCGCCTCCTGCAAAGAAATCCAGGAACTCAAATACTGTCATTCGAATTGTGCTAGTTTTTCCTGCCTTGCTATTACTTCCTCAGCAAAGGCTTTATTCTTCGACAAGCTCTTCCATATGATGACAAAAATGATCTACTGTAGCAGCAGGATGAGTTTCTATCAGATCCTTAATTTGTTCCTCTTCCCTGGTAGTGTAGAGGAATCCTGGGGAGAAGGTATTCTGTCCCAGCTATTGTTACAGGTCCACGTTTGAACCAGGCCCCATGTGCAGAGTGATGCCATCCTCTCTGGCCAGGCTAGAGTCACGTGAGCTCTCCTGCAGCCTCCCTGGTACCCTTTGTGCTGGGAGTGGGGAGGGGATGTGTCCTGAACCAGGAGGAATGGATGCTGGCCGAGGTCCCCTACAGGAAGGACTTACCTTGAAGTGACACTTGACCTGCACTTTGCAGCACAAGGAGTTGTTTACCAGGTAAAGAAGAAGGGAGCATCATGTACAAAATCCAGGTGGTGGTAAAAGTCTTTGAGTGTCGTCAGGGGAATGGTGTGGGTATCCAAATTAGGGTATGGAAAGGAGAAGGGAGTTGGGCAAGGCCAGAAACAGGTGACAAATCCGAACTATGAGTGGCCTTTTAGATTATACCAAGAAATTTATATTTGTCTTTCTAGGTATGCAGGAAGCCAATGATAGCTTTTCATGTGCTTGAATGATCTGGTTAGCTTTGACTTTTAGGACAATGACTATGGTTAAAGAATGGGAGATAGATTATGGATTTGAATGGAGAGAAAACGACTTTGTTAGAAAAAGGTAGGAATCTGTTGACCGAGGGTGGCGTATGCTCTGGTGGGCAGCAGGGACAACAGGCTGAGGATGTGGAGCAAGGAATACCAGGGGCGCAGCAGGTCTGTCATCTGAGCGGGATGGACAGGGTGGCACACAGGCTGTCTATTTTGATGATCTTGGCCAAGCTCTGGCCAGTGAGGAATTATTAAAGTTTTCCCCCTTTTCTTTTCTTACCAAAAGAGACTTAGAGATTCTTAATGGCTTGCATGTCCCTTGTTTATTTATTTATTTACCATTACCATAATCATCTTATTATCTGTTGATAATTGACTAGAATAAATATTTTAATATGACCTCGGTTATATATCCATGAAACAATGAAACATTGCTCTTTGATCCAATGTAAACATAGCATAATATATATATCTTTTAAGTACGAGATTCCTGCTTGCAAGTGTCCTCCCAAGAAGGTTCTGGAAACCTCACATGGAAACATGGCATAGCATTCCCTGTGGTCACAGCTGTCTTGTGCCCCCTGCTTTTTGGGCTTGGGTCATAAATTTTCATCTCATTTCTCTGGGCTTGAGTTTTAAGGCATAATAATAGATGGTGTTAGATTGAACTGCCTCTTTATAGGTTTTCTTCTCCTAGTATATGGATGAATAGATTAATTTATAGTGCTATTAATCTGTTACCCTTCACTACCCATAAATTCAATTTCATACATTAAGGTATGACTCCAGAGGGGATAGGATAAGGACAGGTCTCAGGCCATGAATAATAAGTTATTAAACTTGGAGATGAATATGTGAATGACTGTGAAGAACAAAATTAACTAGTAGAATTTTTAAATGAGCATTTTTAAATGAACAGCTAATCAGGAAACTCTTTAAATGTGTGAAAGTAAGAAAGCAGTGCAACCAGATTCTTTGAGATATTACCCGTACCTGCCTTTTGAACTTCTCGTGACATCCACCTACTTTTACTTTATTCCCCTGAAATCCTGAATTCTATTTATGGCTGCTTCAGATATGCTATGTTGTTTCAGAACTACCTGTTTTCATTTGTAGTGTTGCCTCTATCTGGCATGATTTTCTCCCACTTTGCCCGCTTGCATTTTCCAAAGTCCAATTCATTTGCCCCTTCTAGGAAGCATTCCTCCAGGCCCCTCCCTTTTCTTTCTTTCTTATACCTTAAGCATACTTCCATTATTCTACTCATCCCACTTGATTGCAATTAGGTTTGCATTGCAATGGAAGGAAAACTACCATCTTCCCTACTTGGATGTGAGCTTATTCATGATATGGGTCATATCCTCTCTTGGTGTCCTGGTATGTATTGGGAGATCAGTAAATGCCAGCTGGATTAATTTAAACACCAGTGTTACTGGTATCTCAGAAGACTCATAAGCCTGAGTATACAGCACAAGGAAAAAAATGAGATTAGCTTCACTTTCCCATCCTTCTGATGCCAGAGACATGGAAGACCTCACTATGAAAAGGTTTCCAATATGAGGTGTTCCAGTGGAGTCCATTTCCCTCTTAATTTATTTTTGACTGATTTGAAAAAGCACAGTTGTTTTTTCAATGGAATAGTATATCAAGGGAGTGTTATTCACTTACAGAAACGCCTTTCTCTTCCTAAGCACCTGAGAACACGTGCTATCTTCGCTCTGCATTGTAGTGCTGCCCAGGGTCAGAGCCTTTCATTTCTGATGCTCTGTGTACAGCCTCCAGCAGATCACGTTCTGCTTGTTCTTCCTGGCAATGTTTTATTCATTAGAGTGTTGCCAAATGGAAATTATCTTTTGACGGTTAACAAGCTGCACTAATGTCAACCTCTCAATAAAAAAATAGAAATAAGAGCTAGCCCAAATCAAAGTATAGAGCCATTTATTTCTCCACTTCTCACTTGAGAATAGGGGTAAAACTCTTGACCAGGGTCGCTTCTTGGTTATTAGAGAGCTTCCCTGATGAGTCTGTATAAAGTAGTACCCTGTCACTCTCCCTCTCTTTACCCTGCTTCATTTGCTTCACAGCATTTGCCAGCATCTGACGTATTTATTTGTTTGTTTATTGTCAGTCTTTCCCTAGACTACAACATATTCTAGAAGCTAGAATAAAAGCAACATGAGAGCAGGGAATTTATTTACTGGTATGTCTGACCTCCTAGAACCATGCATTACATAGAGTGGGTGCCGAATACATGTCAAGGAAATGGAGGGTGGTACTTAACCCCACTGCTCCTAGAGCCCTCACTGTGCACCAGACAACATGGTGAGCATTTGATATGCATTCTTTCATGTCCTGCTCATACCTCCCAACCAGTCGGGTGTTCTGCCATTTCCACTTACCCTGAAGGAAATGAAGCTTAGAGAGATCTAGTAAGTTGCCCAGAGGTTCCCAGCTGGTATCTGTTGGAGCTGAGCAGTGTCAGAGCCTGTATGCTGTTTGCGGTGGGAAAGTCTGGGTTTGCAATCAAATCATTGGAGTTAGGTGGTGATGTTTCTTGTGCAATACTGTCATTAAGCATCTTGGCATTCCCTATATATCACCCCATGCTATCCAATTTAGTCTTTTTCTCCATAAAAACAGGAATTGCCCGAATTGGGCCTTCTTAGGATGTTAAGAACTGTATCAAGTCCTGTAACAAGAGGATCTCATTTCATCCGCAGAATAACCCTGCAAAGCAGATATTATTGTTACTCTCCTTGCACAGATGGGAGAGGAGGTTCAGATAAGTTAAGTGACTTACCCAAAGCCCCGCTGCTGATACATGGTCTAGTTGGGTCTTGAACACAGACTTCCTGGACTTGGTGCCCATTTGCTGGCTGATAGCCCTGGGCTGCCCAAACAGAAAGTCCTTTTGTGAGACTTTATACACAAGCAGAAGAGATACTAGTGCGATCATAAACTGTTTAGAAATTGATGTATATACAATGGAAAGGGATCATCTCAGGCAACTTTACAGTGGTTGGGCCATGTATGGAGACCTGTGTCTGTGCTTAGGAGCCATGTATTAGGGGGAAGTGCCAAAGCAGAGAATAGCCTATGAAGAGGAGGAGGAGGAGGAGCTTAGGAGCCCTTTATTTGAAGAATGGTTGAGCAATATAGAGATACCGTGTAGAAGGGAAAATGTAGGCCAGGTATGTATGACATTCAGAAATACAGTTTGAAGCAGAATTGGGTGGAAGAGGAAGGAGCAGGCTTTCTGTTTATTGGGAGACAGTGTATCAGGATGGTTATAAGCTTAGGTCTGGGTTTATATTGTCTGATTTTTATCCTAGCGTGTCCTCTTACTAGCTGCTGTCCTTGGGCAACCTTATTTCACCTCTGTCTCATTTGTATACCTGTTAAATGGGGACAGTCCTTCCTTCACTGTGTTGAGATGAGAGTTAATGAAGACAATGAATGAAAAGCCGTTAGCATACTGCCCAGTGCACAACCAATACCCAATAAACGTTGACTGTCCCCATTATTGATAGTTGAGTCTTCAAAGTATGAAAGGAGAGATGACAGAGGTAGACTAAGGTCCTGGCATGCAGGTGCTATTAGGGCATCAGCAGCCTATTGCTTATCTGCATCAGTAGCTTCATTTTGCAAAGAAATACTTGACCCTTAGAAGAAAGTTCTGCCTTGAGATTATATAGTCATCTGCAGGACTATTGCATATCTCTTCTAACAAACATTGTCTAAGGTCTCCAGTGTGGCTGTACTAACCACCAGCTCTAGTTCAGCCATGGGGAGTGATGCCCTGTCAGCACCAAGGCATATGCCCTTGCTTACTCCTGGATCACATTGTCAGTAGCTGAAAGTGTCCTCAGAGAGAGACAGGTGAAACAGAATGGTATTAACACCCTCCCCCCCATCAGCCTATTTTGCCAGTTCTTTCACCAAACGTATCCAGAATCTGACCACTTTCCCCCAGCTCTATTCTTGCTACCATTGTTTGCCATTTGCACAATTGCACTAGTCTCCAAACTGGCGTTCCCTATGGCCACTTTTGCTCCTATACTCTCATTCTCCGTGCAGCAACCAGAGGGATTTTGTGACACGCAGATTCAGTCATGCTTCCCAGCCCCACCCTGCTTAGCGTCTTCTGGATGGCCTCCGAGTGCACTTGGAACAGAACCCAAACTCCTCACCATTGCCTGCGAGACAGTATAGGATCTGCCCCTGTCTTTTTCTCTGATGTCATTTCCTTTCAACTCTCACTTGCTCACAAGCTCCAGGCACATTGGCATTCTTCCAGTCCTCAAAAATACTAGTTCCTACCACAGTACCTTTGCTTAGTTCTCCTACCAGATAATTGGGTGGATGGCTTCTCTTTGTTACTCATATTTCACCCTGTCACTTCCTCGAGAGGCTGTCCTTTTTTATGGCAGCTCTGTTCTTTCATCCTATTTTACTGTCCCAATGGCACAGACCTAGAAAGAAATTATCCTGATGTTATGTTTTTCTCTAAGTAAATCTTTTCACACTGGGTCCCTTTTACTTGTTTCCTGCTGTATCTTCATCTCAGAATGACGTCTGAATTTTGATAGGTGCCCTTTAAATATCTGTTGAATGAACGAATGAACGAACAAACCTCTTGTTAATTAGGGTTTCCTTCACCACGAGGAGCTTCTGTTCATAACGTGACCGCAGAAAGCCACGCGAGGAGGCGGAGCTCTGAACCTCAGTTCACTCCTTCCGGAGATTTAATTGCTCCATTAGGAAGGATAAAAGTATAGGGCCTTTTAAGGTCAGGATTCAGAGGTCAGTTATTTGTGGCATAGGAGGACAGTATAGCCAAACACAAGGGGAATCCACAAATCAGGGGCTCAGAGTTGGAGGTGAAGGGGGAGAAAATGGGAGAGTGGTCAAGGAGGCAGTTTAGTTTATCATCTCCACCAGTATTTGAAAAGCCACCATTAGCTTCTTGCTCCCCCTTTTCATAAGTTCCCTCCTTTTTCTGCCTTTCTGGGGTCTTAAAGTGGCTAAAAGTACACTGAGGTTGGCCAGTAGGACCTAATCTTGCCTAGTTAATGTCTAAGGCCGAGTCACAACCTCTCAAAAGCCTTCCGAGGCCAGAGAAGTGGCCGGAATGTCCAGACTGATGTGTGTTCGAACATAAGAGAGTAGTGGGGCAGGTGAACTGGAGACTGTCTCCCACCTGCCACTTGTGCATATTAAAAACAAATCAAGTCATGAGCTGATTTGGTCCTTGGCCGGCCAGCTTGAGTCTCCATTTTAAGAACATTTCTTTTGATTTTGTGGCTTTTTTTTTAAACCAGTCAGTTTTTTAAAAACATTTTGGATCTGTGAGTTTCCTGTATATAAAGGAATAGTTCAGTGTCTTCTAATTTAGGATTTTGTTGCATGACACACCAAATTGATATACACAAGCCAAGAAGTAGGCTGGGACTGCTTTTTTCAGTGGAGAATCCTAATTGCCTATTTTGTTTCCTTCCTTCACTTGAGGACTCCTACTTAGTATAGTGTGATTAATAAATTAGAGTTCAAGATAAAATGTTTGCTATTTTGTTACTTTCTTATTATGACGTGAATGACAGCTGCAAAGCCCCAGATTCCTTGCTTAGTATTATTTATGGCTTCTCTAAACAGGTGTTCTTGTAGGAGTATATTTGAGTAGAATATTTGGAAGTATTACCTATTACTGTTTAAAAGCAGTTGTAATATACCTAATTATTTCTAATAATAATACAGCAACGTGTATGTTTAAAAGAAGATCCAATTACCTATTACCCAATTATCACTTGGAAGGGAGAGAGAATATTAGAGAAATGTTAACAGTAAATTAGTTCTCTTGGGAAATTTTGGCATTTATTTTCCTGCTTCATGAGTACCCGATGGAGAACATTTAAAGATTGGCTAAAACTAGGTTGTAATGGGTCATAAATCCAGACAGTTTGAAAGCGAAATAATATTTGTTGCCATGAATTAATCTCTGGTGGGGATTGCAGCGCCGACAGAAAGAGTCTTGGTGCCGCAGATCAACACGGGCCTTAGCTAAGTCACTGGCTCTCCAGTAAACAACTCCTATTCCCTGTACAGAGACCTGGTTTTAGCCAGAGACTTCTGAGGTCCAGTGTGAGTTATTGACCTCATATGGATTTGTTCCCCTGGGAATTACTTTAAATCTATCTCAGTCTGTGAGTAACTGGAATCTAATATCTAAGGGTCATTGAGTAGCCTGTGTGAAATAGCACGTGGTATATCAGACCATTAGCACGCTGACAAGCTGTATATCAACCAACTCTCTGTCACAGCCTCTTTTCTCCCTCAAGGTTTAGAGATTAGGACTGAAGAGGTGAAATTAACCTGGCCTCCCCACCAAGAGTTCTCTTTGCGGTAAAGTTAGGCATAGTGACAGCTAAGATAGACCTTTTGGAGTATTTATCTCTTCTCATGATGGAAGTCTTCAGCTTTAAGATATGTTCCTTTTAGCCTCTTTCATCATGAGAGTAAACCATTTGGAACATTCTAGGAATCTAGACTTTGTGCCCAAGGGACAGGAAAGGTTGTGATCTATGTCTACTCTGTATATCTATCTGTGTCTTTTGACTATGCCAGTTCCTCACCCAGCAGTGCTCTGTCTGATGAGTTGCTCCTCTTTTGAGCTCTGGCTTGCTTCTCGGTGCCTTGCCACCTGCTCTAGAATCAACTGAGGAGCATGTGATCCGTGTAGATTCTGGAGCCCTGTCTCAGACTCACTGAGTTGGAATATCCATGTGGGAAGGCTCAGGACTCTTCAGGAATCTGCATAGTGGAAACAGATATACATGCTGGAGTTTGTTTTCCCTCCACTGAGTTTGAGAGTGGCCCCCATTGGGGTGAGGTCTTATCCTTCTTTCCATCATCAGGGAGTCCTACAGAGCCAGGGCTAATGATGGCTTTGGCTGAATGAAGGCACGAATGCATTTCTACTTCATTTGGGTCTATCACTGACCATGGCATGTGATACACTGAGATGACACTGCTTTGGTTTTAAACAGCAGCATGTCATAGGAAGGAGAGTAAAACCAAGATTCTTTAAGAAAGACAGTTCAGATTTGTAAACATGACACTTGAAATGGGCCGGCCATTTTTTATAAGTGTAGTTAGATGAAATGGCACAGTTTGTGACAGACACATAGTAGATCCTTAATAATTATTGTTGAATAAGTGAATTAACAGAAGACTCCTGTTACTAAGGGGGTAGTTCTCCGGAGTTTTGAAGGAATAATTTTTAGCACCTTTTTAGGGGACATGGTGCTATGAGCTGAATGTGTTCTCCCAAAATTCTTATGTTGAAGCCCTAGACCCCAGTGTAATGGTATTTGGAGATGGGATCTTTGGAAGGTAGGTAGGTTTAGATGAGGTCATGAGGGTAGAGACTCATGATGGCATGATGCCTTTATAGGAAGAGACGTGAGACATCATCTTTTGTTAACCAGAAAGAGAGCCCTCAGAAGCAGCCAAATCAGCTGGCACCTCGGTCTTGGACTTGTGACCTGCAGAACCATGAGAAGTACATACCTTACTTAAGCTTCCCAGTCTATGGGTTTTGTCATAGCAGCCCGAGCTGACACATGGTCACATTTCTGGGAAGATAACACCACTCCATGTATCAGGATGGGGGTCTGTCTTTTCCTTGCTGAATATTCACAGCCTGGGATAGTCTCTGTCCCATAGCAAGGGCTAAGTAAATGTTTGCTGAATGAGTGGCTGCTATACATCTTCAGCCTAGAAGAGCAATTACAGTTTGAGAGATTTCTAGATCGGAAGGACGACAGGGGCACCCTGTGAGCAGCAGGGGCAACTCTGTCTCCTCAAAGCTGACCGCTTGCTCAGTGCCCTGAACTGGCCCTGCTCCCGGCAACCAGTCTTCCAGACAGACTCCATGTGGGTTCCCCCCGGAGGTGTGAGAGGGCATCTGGTGTGACTGATAAGTCCGGCCAGGCCAGGTGGGCTTCCTGGCCACTCTAATAGGTGTGAGCTTTAGGGACCCATGACTTTTCTTCTGAATTGGCTATAGCAGTCGCAAAGAGCACTTTATAACCTTCCTTTTGGGGACTCATTAGTGAGGGGAAGCCATTCTCCCTGCCAACACACGGCCAGCCTCTCCAACAAGCAGGTTAATTAAGGTGGGAGGACAACCAGAAAGCACAAATGAGGCATCATTTTGGAGTAAAATAGCTGATCTGTTTGGGAAAGACACTGTTGGCATGTTGTCAGGCCACCCTGGCAAGTCAGCCTTGGTCTCTTCCTCTACAAAATGGGGATAATAATGTTGGCATTATCTGTCCTCAGGGATTGTGAGGACCGAGATAATGTACATGGAAGCACTTTGTATATTACTGTCCTATTTAAATGCTAGTGTATTCTGTTTACTTTCTGCTTAATGTCTGTTCAGTTTAATAAAGACCTCCTGTATGGTAGGCACTGTATGTGTGAAAAAGTGGGATGTCCTAGTATCTCATTTCTCTGTGCAATAGGAAGTAGAGAAATGAATATGTTAAGGAAAGAACCAGCAGAAAGTGCTGGGGGTTTGAAGGAAGGAAAGCACACCCTCTTGGGAAGGAGTTAACACACCTCATGGAGGAGGCAGCGGTGGGGCTGGATTGTGGAGACTGGGGAGGAAGGCTGCGGTGCGGAGGAAGAAGACATTTCATGGGGAGGGACCACCAGTAAAACAGGAGTCAAGAGAAGATGGGGCATAACTTGAGAGTGGTGAGAAATCCACGCGGAATACTGGAGTGAGTGCAGTAGGGGATGAGGCTGGAAAGGCAAGCTGGACCCAGATTGTGGGAGCCCGTGAGGCAGGTGGAGACCTGATTTGGCAGGAAAGGGGTGCCGTGGAAGGCAGCTGAGGAAGGGTGTCGTCTGACTCATGTGGTACTCTAGGAGAATAAACTGACAGCAGGAGGGGAAGACAGGATGCTGAAAATGCGCTTTATGGCCTTCATCAAACTCAGAGGTTATTTTAAGCCACAGAAAAATGAACAGGCAAGAATGCGTTGGGATTTCAGACGTACCTCTGCAAAGGGGTGAGGAGCGAACTGCTTTCTGATAGTGCCTGTGACCGGAACAAGTTCTTGGAAGAGCCAGGGCTGAAATAAAGTAGACTCTCAGGGCAGAGCACTTCAGTATATTGCTAGTTCAGTTAGATTATTTTTTTCCCTGGGAAAATTGCATTGTTTTTGAGAACTCCTTCGAACCCTGAGAAAGTAAGTAGCACATTAATGAGCGTGGGTCTTGCTCTTCACCACCCATGTCAAAACGGGAATTTCTGTACCTTCACTGTTACTCTGCTTTTTGTTTTAAGAATAGATGATTTCACCAATTAGAGGACTTGAGGTCACCTGCATATAATGTATATAGAAATGAACATTTTCTAATTTTTCTTATTATAAAGCAATTATCTTTTCCGTGCAGAAAATTTGGAAAAGGTATTCCTGCAAGATAAATATTGTTAACATTTTCCCTCATACTCTTCCAGTCTTAAAAGGATATGGATATTAGGTGTGAGTGTATATATGTAAATACACATATATGTCTATGTGCATATATATCTGGATATGTGTATATTTATATAAGATACACTTTCTATAAAATTTTATAACATGACTTTGTGTCTGTGCATACTGTCGTGTATGTATTTACATTTATCAAGTTCTACATGATTTTTTTTTTGCATGATCACTTTTGTTCCTTTTGAAGTAGAGAATGCACATTTTCTCATGTCACAAAATATCCCTTGTAGTATGCGACTTGATGTTTGGAAAAGTGAGCCCCCTTCCCATCTCAAATCTTGTAAAGTCTTTACACTAATTGGGATATGACACAGTGTTTAATAATTTCTTACATTTGTATAGAATTTTTATGTGTATTATCTCTGAGATAAGGATTATCATTATTCCTACTGTATTGATTAGGAGGCTGAAAATTAAAAAAGGTGAGACTTTCTCCAGGTTAAGTAGCCAGTAACCTTGCTATTAGCAAGGTCTGCTGTGAATAAGCCTCAAATGTCTGAGATTGAGACTCAGATCATAAAGCAATTTACAGTAGTAGTAAGCACATGAACTTTGGACACACTTTCTGGGTTCTGGTTACAGTTCCACCACTAGGTTAGCCTGGTTCCTCAACCTGTCTGAGCCTGTTTCCTCACCTGGTAAATGGGGACACTAATAGGTCCCTTATATGACTTGGGTTGGGGTCATGCATTCATTTATGAGCTGCTCTTAGGATGTGCTTCATGGCAATTACTGGCTAGATGAAGGATAACTATTATTAAAACAGATTCTCTTCTGTCCACAGGGCCAACTGTCCCTTTTTATGTGACTGTACCTTAATCTCTTGAGTTTGTTTCTTTTTCTTCAGCAAAGGTGATTCTGTTTAAGACTCTACTTAAATGTAACAAAAGAAAGTTCTTTCAAGGAAGGAATATGCACACCAGTTATCTCCCTTGTGAGAGGGCTCATTTCTTTCCAAGAGGTAAATGAGCCTTTGACTACGTCGTAATATTGCAGTATTTTCTTGAGGATTTTTGCGGAAGCTGGAAGCAACACTGTTTATAGGTCTTGCACGGGGAAAGATCATACTGTGTTTTGGGGGGTAATTTTTGGTTTGTTTGACTTCTGGTGTTGTCCCAGCTCATGGCTGAGTTGCTGACACTCTTGGCTAAAGTGCCAAAGTGGAGGCAGCTTCCCTCCCTTGTTAATCAGGGTGTTTAATGCAAGGGCTAATGATATGATATGTAACCACACTGCAACTGTTAAGCCATATGGCACTTGCTTGCTGTTATTTATGGTGAAGGCATTTATGCTTTTATTATCCTCAAGCAAGCAGCTAAATCTGAAATGATGCTTTGAAGCACTTTGAGAGTCAGCGGGTGCTAGCTTCATGTCCTAATCCAGCATTCTCAGCTTTAGGTCCAGTCTGTGAACAGTGTGGGAGACATTGCCTGTGATAGTTTGAGTCGGGATGCAGGCTGTATGTGTAACTGCACAGAGCAAGAAGGAATTGTAAGTACTTGCCTAGAAATAAAGTATTGTCACTCATTTTTCAAGAGACTGAGAACATCAACCAGAGCTCTTGTGTTAAAAAGGGAGTGAAAGTGATATTTCCTTGGCTTCTCTTTATGTAGATGGCTTTGGCTTTAAAAATAAAAAACCTGAGAATTGTAAGTACCAGATTAAAATATATGTAGCTATGGGGTAAAATTTTCTATCAAGGTGTTAATAAAACAAGAGCTGTCCTGTATCAAGCTTGCTCTATGCTGGGCACAGCAGCTTTTGGGGCAGGCTGGACATTTTGTGCCAAGATGCCGGTCTGTGAGGGGCCTGGGAACATCCTCCAAGTGAGATGAGAGGAGAGACTGAGTTGACCAGCCATCCCCCCAGTGAGTGTTGTACATGCTCCAGCACTTGGCTCATGCACGTATTCTGTTATCTGCATCACCCGCCCGTGATGGGATGTGGTGCCCCAGGGGGCTTCTTCAGCTTCATAGGGATGATATTAGAAATATTGAGCAGATGGTCTGGATGCCGACCAAGCACTTCAGCTGTCAGTGGACATCAGGATGGTCCCTGATGTTGCTGTTGCCTATCAGGTAAATACCTTCCCTGTTTCTCTAGAGCAGTGATCGCAACCAGGGGGTTATCTTGCACCCCTGCTGGCATGGGGTGCCCCCCTTCCCCAGGACTGTTGGTAATGTCTGGGGACATTTTTGCTTGTTCCAACTGGTGGGGGATGCTACTGGCCTCTAGTGAGTAGAGGCCAGGGACATCATTGTACATTCTCCAATGGAGAGGAGGCCTCTCCCCTCCCCTGCAACAAATACCCTGCCCCAAATGTCCAGAGCACTGATGTTGATAAATCCAGCTCTACAGGCTGAAGATGAATTCCTTGCAAGAGGAGGGATTGGCTAGCAGGATCATCTTCTCCATCCTCTCAATGTAGCATTTAGCATCTCTTCTAAGTAAATGTTAAGCAAATATTTAAAGGAATCATTTGAGGGAACACTACTTAGCCTGTACAGGGTGCCACTATGTCTTGGCTGGGCACTGTGCTTCAAAATGTCATTCTTTTAAATCTTCTAAATAACCCTCCAAGACTGAAGGTAATATATTACTGTATTTTGGAAATCAGGAAGGAAAAGTCCAAACCTCTACTTTTAAGTGAGGCATTGTTTAGGTATACTTAGAATCAGTATTATTTAGAACCAACTAACACGGCAATCAATACCTTATAACATGGTTGATTTTCTGGAAGATGGACATAAACCTTATTCTGCACCTAGGAAGGGACTAGGAAACTGATATTTTCTTAGTGACATTACAAAGCCATAGACTTAGAAGAATTGACAAACAGCATTATTTCAAGCCTGGTTATTACGGAGAGAATATGAGCTCGTTAATCCACATACAGTATGCTTCCTGCCGTGCAGCTGCATGAGAGATGATACAGTGCTGTGTGCAAACAACTATAACTTTGCCCTGTGGTTGCCATCCATGTGGGGATAGAACACCCAGGCAACGTGAATCCCCTGGACCTCAGGGCCTGATTTGTTAGCTGTGGTGGCATTTCCTTACCTACTTGGTTGATTTCCTCAGGTCGGACCATAAGGTCTGATTTTGATCCTACAGAACCATTAGTTTTGAAATTGACTTAGGCTCTGTTCTAATACATTACACATATTTAACTCATTTATGCATTATGAATATTTCCATGTTATGAATAAGGAAACTCAGATGCAGGGAGATAACTGCCCAATGTCAAGTCAGCGCTGAGCCCAGATTTGAGCCCCGAGTCCATCCATTATGATGTGCAATCCCTCTCTTTTAGTGTGTGGCAAGATAGCCTGCTTGAATATGACTTTGGAGTTGGCTAGAATCCAGACTCTGCTGCTTCCTTGTTGGGCGTTCTGAATTCTCGAAGCCACACTCTCCTTATTTATAAAACAGAAATAAAAAAAAAATACCTCCAGTGTTGGTACAAGTACAGTCAGTCCTCATTATTCATGCTTATACCGTTGCTGTAAACACTGAATAAGCAAATAATGGGTCTGTGAGCTTCTGGTCACAACATTTTTGTCAACCTATCAGAACATAATCTTGTTTTATGTCTTTCTGTTTAAAGCCACCTACTTAATACATACTGTTGACTCTTTAACACTGAGCGCAGACCCAGCAACCCTGAAGGAAGCTCGTCTAACACTTGTATATTTTCCAGAAGGCGCCTCCTTGCACTGGGAGACACTAGACAGCACAACAGTGCCAGGCTTGGGCTGTTTTAAGCGGTTGAAATCACCAATGAAATGTGAAAACATGATACTAAATAGCTTGAAAAGGTCCCCTGTTTACATAGTAGAGCTGAAAGAAGGCAGAGCGTCACCTCGTTTGACCTCAGCCGGCAGCATGTGCGTCAGGCAACAGAGAGTTTTCACCGCCGCGCACACGAGTGCAGAATGACTGCCAAACGTCATGAGTATTGATTTCGGAGTTACAAATAAATTTTAGATCATGTAGGTGAATTCCCATTATGTGGAATCTGTGAAGAGTGGGGATGAATTCTGTATACCTCCAGGGTTGTAGTAAATACACATGAACTAAGGTATACCTCGCATGTCACCATAGGCACGTGGAGAGTGATCAACAGCAGCAGCTATTTTTGTTACCTTCAACAAAGGTGTATCAGAAAGAGTCAGGTACCTTTTGGGTGGTTCTGGGCTGGCCCCCATGGACGAGGAAGGTCGTGCTGCAGAGATGATGAGGCTGCAGGAAGCAGCCTAGGAGGAGGTTACACCTGATCTATGCTGTCTTTACTTCAGGGTGTGAACAGCAGCGAAGACATGGAACCTATTGGATTTTGGGGGTATATGGTAGAGTGAGAGAAGAGGGGAAGGGTAAGTTCAACACCCCCCAATCCCTGCCTGAGAGGGTTTCTACTTTTATTCCAAAGTTCTAGTTAATGCTTTTCAAAGTGTGATCCCCAAAGCAGTGTGCAGCACCAGCGTCACATAGGAACCTGTCAGGAATGAACGTTCCCACCCAGACCTCCTGAGTCAGAGCCTCTGTGGATGGGCCAGGAATCTGTGTAGAACCACCAGGGGGTTCGAAAGCAGGTAAGGTTGAGAACCGCCCACTGCTCCGGTCTAACCTGCCTCCTGAAGCTACTGGATTCTCTCGACTACCGAGTGCTCTGCAGACTGCAAGCTCCTGTGAGATAAGCACTCAGTATTTCCTCCCTGGTGGTTAAAGTCTGCACGGATTTTTCTGGGATTGTCTGAGGCCTAATCCTTTTGTTAAAAAAAAGCCTCCCTGTTTGGTTTATGATAATTTCTGTAACTTCTTTATTAGGTTTCAGCTTCTTATTTAATGGCTGATGGTGGAGCTTCTTCTTTTATTTTGAATTCCTTTTTATGCAAATGCCTCCAGCCTCCAGAAGATAAAGCTGCAAATGGATTTGTCTTCCGAGTTCTAAGGCATATGGATTGTCAAGGTTTTCTTTTTATTTGCAGAAAGTTTAGACTGTTTAATGTTCCTTTTGTCCTCCACCTTTTCCCTAACTAGAATTTTTTTTTATGGGTGTTATTTGATAACTTAGACTTTTCAAGCTGATGATACTGTGACTATTTCGAAAAATTGATTTTTTGTCAAGTTATTAACTTATTTCACAAATATTTATGAGACCATGCTCTGTGCGGGGCACTCGGATGCTGGAGATCCACTGCTGGGCCTGACAGAGATTGTCCTCGCCCTCCAGGAGCACACCTGTGGGTCGGGGACAGGCTCATTATGAAAGTTAATTAGAGCTCTGGAAACTGCCATGGAAGGTGTACACAAAGCTCTGAAAGAGTGCATGATATATATAAACCTGGTCAGGAAATGTGTCCATGTGTATTTGACATGTGAATAGACTTTTAAGCGATGAGTAAAAATTGACTAGGCAAAGATAGGTATAGATAGGAAGGCGGGAGGTATGAATATGTTGCAGGTTTTTAAGAAGAAATAAAAGTGAGTCAGAGACTCAGAAACTGAGGAGTGGTGTAAGATGAAGCTGGTCAGGTAGGCAGATGACGTTTGCATGGCTAATACAGTGCCGCGCTAAAATAGCAGCAAATAAAAATTTCTGCTGACAGATCACACAAAGCACACTGATATGCTAATCAAATATTCTTAGAGATCACTGTAGTAGAAGGGAAGGTAAGAGGTGCTACTCTCCCTATGGCCCTGTAGAGTTGATGACCCAGGATTATTAGGGCTGATGTTGGTCTGCATGATTTCAGTTGACTTTTTAAATAACTATTTTTGGAGGCCTGTGATCACCACAGGTAAGCTGTGTGGATCAATTACTTGTGAGAAATCAGGAGTTAATGATGGTTTTACTACATTTTTTTTTTCAGTTTATCAGATCAGACCCAGGACAGGGAGATTTTGAGAAGCTGAGGGTCGGGGAAATCTGTACCATAGGGTGCTACTGGGATGGTGACTCAGGCCAGCATGCTGACAGTAGCGGTGGGGAGGAGAGGGGGAGATAAAGGATATTGAAGGTGCGAAATTTGCCTCTTGTCTGCAACTTGATTCTAAACAGGGTGGGTTTCCTCCCTTTTCCCTCATGTGCTCAAAATAATAATCAGATCCTAAAAATTCTGGACCAGAGATGAGGTCTAAGCTTTATGGGTAATACAGTATGAGACTCTCTGTTTCATAAGTATAGATATAGGCATTAGAGTAGACATTCTGTTTTTCAAACATGAGATTGTCTAAATTTATGATATTAGATCAGCATGTCCCTTCAACATACCCTGGCCACTGTTTACACAGGAAGAGGCAGAGCTTGAAGGAATGGGAGTCTAGCCTGCTGAATTTTGATGAACGGCACTGATCACTGTGAGGCTGAAGGAGGAGGGGGCCCAAAGTGGTATCACAGACGGGTGCCCTGGATGCTGGGGAGAGACTCCCAGAAATGGGGAGCGCAGAAGACGGTCAGTGGACTTCTCAATATTACATACCATTGGGTTCCTTTAACCTCATGCTACTCCTAAGCTTTTGGCCTTTGAGACTTGCTAGTAATGTTGGGCTTAGACATGCAGTTTATTGAGACAGTTTTGAGTTATGACATCACTACTATTTTAAGATTCATTTCCATCTCTTTGAGGTAAAAATCCTTATGTTTCATAATTAGACATTTTTGGAAGCCATTCAATATAACCTTCCATCTGCTTTGAGAATATCTGTACCAGCATCGTTCAGAAAGTCTTCCTTTTGACGTTATTTTGGAAAAGTTTTGTCTCACAACAATATCTTTCCTTAAATTGAGCTGATACATCACTATATGAGGATTGTTTGGTCTTCAGAGACTTACTAGGCAAGTCTGCCTGATGCACCATTAGAATTTCAGTTATCTAAAGTCAGCTCTCCTGAACGGTTGATATTCCAGTATGGGTTCTCCACAATATCTCTTTGTTAGTGGTAATCTGGTTCAAATACAATCAACATTCAAAGTTCAAACACAGTCTGGATTACATTTAAGGTTATTTCACTCCTGAGAGTTTGCAGCATTGATGAGGTAGCATCTCAAAATAACTGATTTTTTTTAACCCTCTGGCATAAGATCAAAACTAAACAGTCTTGAATAAATGTCCAAGTAAAACATGACTGTTGAGGCCTAGCAATTTTTTTTCTTTGCCCTGTGCCAGTAGGACTATTCTCATAGTCCTAATCTAGATTTGTGCTCAACTTTTAGAGGAAAACATTATCAGTCATCTGGGGTATAATGACATATCTGAAATATATTCAATTCTATGTTTTGTTCATAAATCATTTGAGGAAATACCTTGAATTCCATTCATCTTTCCAC
>JAVSCE010003774.1:0-131201 GCA_032199065.1 Smutsia gigantea
AAAAATTAGAATTGTAACATTTGTCAATTTGTGTGACTAAGTACTGCCACCATGGCCAGTTTCAAGCTAATATTGTGATGTGTCTGAACTCGGAGTTGGGAACAGATGTGTGCAGTCAGCCCTCGCGGGCTGGTGCAGGCCAGCTCCAGCACGCCATTGGCTGTGGAGGGTGAGGTTCAAGAGCACGAACTTCCCATAGACCCCTGTAAGGACACGGCTCTATTATGAGACCCTCCAAGAGAGCTCAAGGAGCTATTACATCCTCCAGCCATCCTCCGAAAACTAATAGCTCAGGTGCTGGACACTTGTCAGGAAGGCCTGGGTTTGAACCCTGGGTCTGCCTCTGACCCAGTGACCTTAAACTCCTTCAAGTGCTGCCCACACGATAGATCCAAAATCCCAGGTCCTGCAAACCAGCTCCTTTGCCCTCGTTTCTCTCTCCTTCTAATTCCTGGGAAGTGCAGAGCAGTTTCCCACCTCTGGCCTTCTTCCTCTGTAAAATGAGTATGATAAAATGCCTACCTTAAAATAGTGTTTAACACCTATAGAGAGCCTGCCCAGTACCAGTCTTTTAAGACGCTTACTCTTTTAATCCTCCCATCAGCCCTGTGGGGTACATGCTGTCACCGTCATCCCCATTTTCCAGGTGAGGCAACTAGCACGGGGAGGTCAGGGGACTACCTTTGTTTACCACGTTAGATTCGAACCCAGGCAGTGTCTCCAGCAGCTCAGGGAGGCTCAGCTCCGCTGGGGGGCTGGGGTGGGCTGCCAGAGGTGGTGATATAGGTGTTTCTATGATCCCTGTGCCTCTGGAGCTTGAAGCCCAATGGGCAGGGTTGATGACTGATCAGCAGTGTAATCAGGGGACACTCAGGGCTAAGGCTGCCCCCCGAGTCTGGGAAGACTCCCTGGAACCCAGAAACCCTGGCTGAGTCAGATACGCACGTCCCACGGAGTGGCTGACGGGCTTTGATGAAAATGGACCAGGTGTACTCTCCACCACTTCTCCTCCTCTGAGATCCCTTGGGGCTTCAGGCCAGACCTCACGGTGCACAGGCCGATCTTGCTTCCCATAATCCTGTTCTCCTTCCCAGAAGGTGGGTTAGGGATGGTCCCATGATCAGTTCTGGCCAATGAGAAGTGAGGACAGGCTGTTGCCTGGAGGAACCTGATCTTTGTCCGCGGGGCCCTTATCACTCCTGAGGTGATGCCCGGGACCTGGCCGGCAATCCTGCGTTCGCCATCTTGGGGCTGCATCCTGCGGCCCTGAGGGGAGCTGACCTGAGCACAAAGCCGTTGCACTAAGTGTACCAAGTGGAAATAGGGAACAAGCCGGGGTCCTTAGGGAAGCTGCTGAGCCGCTGAATTAGTCGGCCCTGTGCCGCCCTGCGCTGGGATTTAGGGTCCTTTTTCCGTTGTGATGCTTCATGTTCGATATGTGTTCCTTGTGCCAGAGAGCGTCCTAAACAAATACAAAAGGGATATGTAGCAAAAAGCAGAGGGAAGAGAGGAGTCTTTTCAAGGTTCTTAAGTTTCAAAACAAGAAGGACAGAGCATCTGCCCGTCAAGAGCTTTGGTTGAGGATGTGTTCACTAGACGCACAGTCTCTCTCCCCTCACACCTGAGATGCCCCTGGTGGGAGGCGGGCAGAGGGAAGCAAGGAACGTGTCAGTGTTGGAGTTCCCGGCTCAGGTGGATCCCGACCCCTCTTCCCCAGCTGAGCCTGGAGGACACAGAGAAGACCTCCCAGCAGGTTTGGGGCATCTGAGATTCAGAAGATCTGTTACTGTCTCCTGGGGCCGACCTCCAGGGAGGTGCCTGAGGTCCCAGGGAAGAAATAGCCACATAGGGTATCCAGGCAGGTGGGGCTGGGTTCAGACAGTCCCTCTGAGGGACAAAATTTGTGAAGCCCCTGTGCAGAGGGGGCCTGGACATCCCTAGAGGGATGAGGACCCTGGAGGAGCTGCAGGAATGAGCAGGAGTCAGCAGGGATGCGGGCGGAGCCCAGAGCAGATGGGACACTGACAAGCTCTGTAGATGTCCCATGGACACATAGTGCCAGCTGACCCCTCCCCGCTGCCAGATGCAGCCCCTGGGACGTGGGAAACCCAGCTGGCCCAAATCACATTTCTTCAACCCCAGCAGAATGGAGGTGCCTACTGAAAATTAATTTAGTCGTGTAGAAAGAAAACGAGTTCTATTCGATATACGTCTGAGGTTGTTGCATCAACTCATCCTCCCACCCCACCCCCAGTGGTAAGCAGCATCGGCAGTGGTCAGCCAGATGAAGGTCGGCCACTCGCACCTGCGCCCTTACTCTGCCTCTGTCCTGCAGAGTTTCCTCCGTGTGCCGGGACCCCATTGCTACTTCCTCCCTCCCACACCACCACCTCCGGGCTGTGACTTCACGCCCCATCCTGACCCAGCACAACAACCCAAAGCCTGGTTCCTGCCACCCTAGCCTCCCAGCCTTGTGCGTTCGCAGGCCAGCCCACCAGCTTAGCCCTGTGCACTCTTGACTCTTGTCATGGAAATCCCTCATTCCTCTCTGGCTCCTGCAGCTGCTGGCTGGCCCCAGCTTTTCCCGGGTTGACCCCACCCATAATGTCCTTGACATCTGTTTCTGATCTGCTGAGTTTCTGCCTGTTTTCCCCTTCCTCCAGATGTACACGTGGCAGTATACCCAGCTACTGGGAAGGGCCTGTGGAGCTGGCAGTATGGGGAGGGAGCAGGAGAGGGAGGTGCATGATTTCATCCAAGGACTCCTACTCCTTGCTTTCCGCTGCTCTCTCCCTCAACGCTGCCTGCAAGCCATTCATCTGCCAAATGCTCTTAGAGCACCCAGTGCTGCTAATGCACAAGCACCATCGCCTTTGGTCCTCAGAACAAACCTGAGACCCACAGGGAGGAAGTGGCAAGCCAGGTCATGTGTAGGAAAAATAATGTCTGCTCTGGGCCAGGAGCCATTCTAAGGAAATTGGAGCCCTATCAGAAGTCCCCTGGCCTGGTTCCACAGTTCACCCACTCTGGAATTTGAGCACTTAACTGCTTCTCTGGAATGTCCCCAGCCCTGTTGCATATACTCTATATTTTCTGGGACAGTCAGCACTATTTTCATGTTTTCTGCCCCATCATTAGTCCATGGATCCTAATTTGGGGTTCTGAAAATACAGTCACCCTATATAGCCTTGGCTACTCCCAAAAGCCTAGATGGGGCAAGAGAGGAGAGATTTTGAATCTGTGACAGACAAGAACAATGAGGGGTCTAGAGAGGCTAGATGAGTTTCCCAGCACCCTCCAGTTCTCAAGTTAATCAGGCAACTCCCCCAGGCAGAGCTGGCACACGAGCCCACCTCCCGGCACCCAGGCCTGCTCTCTTCTCGCTGCCAGAGAGAAGTCTCAAAGAACAACAGAGCCTAGCAGACTCTTTGCCCAGGTTGGACCCACTGTCCCTCTGCTACTAAAGCTCTTGCCTCCTTCCAAGCCCAATCGGGCATAGTGTTCTCCTGCAGAATCATGTCCACAATCCACCTGTTTCCAGCTGTTCTGTGTCCTCCACTGGACCACAACACTGTCCCTGCTGCTTCCAGTCTCCCTTGCACAGTCCATACTCTGCCTGGGCTCCAAAGTGATGTGCCCCTTAAATCAGCTCTCACCAGTGACCACACTGCTCAGAATCCCCCAACAGCTCCCCAGTTAAGTCCACACTTGGTCTGACATTTGAGGTCTTTCATGACTTGGTCCTGACCTTTCCAGTCTCAAATCCCATTCTGCTCACACTCTCTGCCTCCTTTCCAAACATTTACCTAGTGTACTGCTCTCTCCCACTGCCCAAACATGGACTGTATTGTGCCACCTCCAACCCCTTCATCCCACAGCCCGCTTCCCCAACATCATGTGTCTTTTAAAGTCTCATTCATCCTCTAAGGCCCTACTCAAATGTCCCCTCCACTAGAAGTCACCCTCACTAGAATTCTCCACTCTCTTCCCCATAATCCCACAGGGCAGAGGAAGGAGCTCCTGTATGGATCCTCTTCCCAGGAAGGCTGAGGACTTCCAGACGCCCCCTACCCAAGCCCATGGAGTGGATCCAGCCCACCCGTTCAGGCAGCAGGTCACCAGGTACATGACCAAGCTCGGCCCCCTGCACCAGCTCTGTCCTTGATTTGAATTCAGATCACTGTCTGATCACCCTTTCCCCTCAATGCCCCCAGCATTTTCCCCAGGCCGCCCAGCCAAGCAATGGCAAAGCGGAGGTGAGGTCCTCTGACTCCCAGTCTGGGGTATTTCCATCCATTGCATGGGCTGCTTGCCCTCCCGGCCCTCCTCTCCCTTCCCTTCTTTGCTGCCTAAATTTCAGAGGGAAATGTCACTTTTGAAATATGTAACTGAAAGCCCCCAGAGTGAGAAGGTGGCTATGCAGGCATTTTGCCAGCTCGTTGGGGTCACCAGGACTAACTAAGCATTTGTCAGTCTCCTGGGGGATGCTGTCCCCCCAGACCTGGCAAGAGACTTTGGGGGTCTCCATTTTCCAGGGTCCTTGCCTAACCCCCACCACGACCTTACTTGTTGGGAGCTTTTCCAGCACAAAGATCTAGTGGCTCTCAAGTCAGGAACTGGGCTCTTGTGGAAAAAAACTGGCCCACACAGACCAGAGCCGGTATCTGAACCACATGGAGGAAGTGCCTGCAGCAGATCAGACGAGACAGCAGAACTTGAAGGCTGTCTTAGAGCCCCAAACTAATGTGGCCTAGAAAAATCCGAAGCCATTGACCTCAGTTTGCAAAGGACTATCTTCCATCTTCCTGCAGGTGCCTGGCAAGAAGTTTCACAAGTGAAGGCTCCCGCCTGGCACCCGAGCAACCTTCACCCCCAGGGGTTGAGTGGGGTGCTGGTTAGGTCAATGAGGCAGACATGGCCTGAGCTGAGAGTGTGCCGTGGGATGGTTCCCCTGGGCAACCTCTGACCTGTTAGGGATGTCTTGGTTGAGAGCTCCCAAATGGTCAGGTGTGGCGGGAAGCCGCCTTCAGTGGCCTGATGGCCTCCAAGGAAACTAAGGGTTGTGTCTACTCCTGCCTGGGTGGGCCACTAGGCCCGGCTGAATCCAAGGCCAGTTGTGGTGGGTTCATTCTTTAAAGCATGCTTTTCCACGCATGCCCAGAAAGCCAGCAAACAGCAATAGTAACATGGCGGAGCAGGATACCCCCATCAAATCAGTAAGGGGAGCTGGCATGGATTACATTAAATATATTAATGTGAGTAGCCACCATGCTGGCTTAGAAAATCAGAACCCCTCAGGAGAGCCCACTGTGGAATGCAGTGTGCATTTTCCTCTAGGGAATGTCCAACAGTTCTCTTGTAAATATTAAACACAAACATGAGACAGAATCCCCAAGTGAGGGGCTCTGGCTTGTTCTGCATGTCTAGATGCCTCACTGGCCAGTAAACTCCATGGGTGTTCTCCAAGGAGAGGGGATGGATTGTGTTCCCCATGGCAGCCCCCATGTCTGGTGCAGAGCCCAGCGCACAGCAGATGCATGGTATGTTGTTCAAAGGATGGACGTGGCACCTACCCAGCAGCCTCTTCTCTAATCCTTATGTCCACCCCACCAGGTAGATTATTATCATCACCATTTTACAGAAAAGAAACTGAGGCTCAGAGAGGTGGATACTTTCCGGGGGCCACAGCCAGGGCATGGCAGGGCAGACTCTTGAGCTGGGAGTGTGCCTGGGAGGGGCTGAGGCAAGTAGGGGACATCAGGCCTTCTGTCCCTGCTCCCCAAGGCACTCTGCCTGATTTAGCGACACAGGGGGCTGGGTCCTTTGAGGGTGGGGAGCACATGGCGTGGAGCCCTGGGCTGCCTCAGTTTCCCTGGAGCCTGGATCTGGGCCCCAGTGGCTGCAGGATCGGGTGCCCTCCCAAGGCGGGCAAGAAGAGCCAAGCAGAAAGAACCAGCCTGAACTGCCAAGACACACAACCTTTAATCACACTGGACAAGCAGGGCAGGGGCAAACTTGGGCTGGGGGTGGTTATAGCACCAGCCTTCACGACACTTGGTCAGGCCCTGCCGTCATGACCCAGCCACACAGCCATGGCCCCCTTGGCTAGGAGTGAGCACCAGAGACCCCCACCGGGGCCACCTCAGAGTGGGCACCAGAGACTGCCCTGGAAGCTGCATAAGCACCAATGGGCGGAGGCCATGTCCCTCTGGGGAGAGGTTCAGACCACCTGGGGTTCGGGGAACGGAAGGCTTGGGGCCGCCAGGCTGCCCCACCCTGGGAGAGGGAGAAGGGACAGAGGGCCTGATGTCCCTTACTTGGCCTCAGCCTCTCCCAGTGCCTCTCCTGGCATCATGGCTCAGAGGAGGGTCCTTCTGCCTGACTTGGAATGATGCCCACTTCAGTTCCCCAGAGCTGCTGAGGGGTCCAAAGCCTGGTACCTTCCGTCCTGGCCCATTACCCAGCAGCATTTGTAAAGGCAGCACCAGGCCAGAGGAGGCTCTGCAGGCAGTGGGCAGCCCACCAGGGCCTCAGCACCTTAACAGAGCCTGAAGGTCCAGGAGCACGTGGCTAGCAAGAGGGCCCACAGAGGGGCAGAGAGCACCTGGGGACAGATATGAGGGCCTGACAATGGCTGGGAGGAGGAGGTACGGGCAAGAGAGCAGAAGGGGAACATGAGAGGAATGACAGAATTTAAGGATGTTGGGAAGATTCTGGAATGTTTGGAGGATCCCAGAATGCTCAGAACATACTACAATGTTGTGAAAGTTCTAGAATCTGGTTACTCAAGTGGGGTCCATAGATCAGCATGTCAGAATCCCCCAGGAACTTATTAGGAATGCAGAATCCTGGGCCCCCACGCCTGCTGAATGAGAATCTGCGTGTCAGCACAGTCCCCAGGTGACTGGCACACACATTCCAGTTTGAAGAGTGCTGGTCTGAAAGGTTGGGAGAGTTCTAGAATACTTAGGTTAGAAGACTTCTTAAAGTATGTCCAGGAGAGGAGAGAGGCAGAAACAGACTGGGAGGGGTGATGGAGAGAAGGAAAGGAGGAGGCTACCCAGAATGCCAGGTCCCGGGGGGGTCCCACTTTACAGAGCACGGGACCTGCCCACCGCCACCCTGCACCCCAGCCGCCCTCTGGAGGCACTAATCGTCCTCAGGCTTGATGAGGTGGCCACTGAAAGTGATGTAGGTGTCCACGTCATCGCTGTAGATGGCATTCTCACGCTCGCGCTTGAAGAGCCGTGCCCAGACGCGGTCACCGGGGGCCAGGGCCAGCATCACGCTCTGGCTCTGCATGATGCTGCGGTCACTGGGCTGCGCGTACAGGATGACCGCTGCCTCCTCGTTGTGCACTACGTGCACGTAAGTCTCCTTGAAGTTCCAGCTGTGCACATTGAGGCTGAAGAAGTAGAGGCCTCGCAGAGGCGCGACAAAGTGGCCAGCAGCCAGGTCAAAGTGCCCATCCAGGTTCACGAAGACAGTGTCGAAGAGCAGCGGCTGGAAGCCCTCGCTGCTGTGCAGGGCCGTTTTGCGGCCCACTGAGAAGGCTGAGAAGCGTGTCTGACACGGGCCCCCGGGGCTGCCCACCTGCCCCTTGGCACCCTTGGTGCCCTGCGGGCCGCGCTCCCCCCGGGCTCCCTCCCTGCCCAGCTTTCCGGGTGTGCCCACCAGGCCTCGGTCCCCTTTGTCACCTGTTGGAATAAGAAGGGGAGAAGTCAGAGTGGGCACCCAGACCTGCACCAAGGGCGTACCTATTCCAAAGGCTCTGCCCCTGCCAAGAGAAGGACAGCCAGAAGAGAAGCCAATGTTTGCTGCGTACCCTAAGCGTGCCACGTATCGCCTCCCTGAATGCCCCTCTAAAGAAGACACCACCACCATCTCCCTTCATAGAGAGGTTAAGTGGCTCACCTGGGATCACGCAGTTCAGGGGTGGGAGAGGCAGGACTGAAGCTCCAGTCTAACTCCACACCTGTCTGCTCCCCTCACCAGCAGTGAAAGCCTGATGGTGGTCCCTGGGAAGCCAGGCCCGGTGCCCACCCCCAGGGCCACTGCACCCAGCCAGACTCCACTGTGATGTGGGGCATGGCAGGGTGCAGTCTGTGTGTCTGACCCAGAGAAGGAACCAAGACAAATACCTCTGCCCACCTGGAGGCAAAAGCCCTGGTTAGGAGCCAGGCAGCCCTTGGTTGTCCTTACGCCCCACTGTGTGACCTGGGGCATTTCATGGCTGGGCTCTTAACCTGAGTAATATGTTTATTGCTTACTGTCTGCCTTCCCTCCTAGAAAGGAAGCTTCATGGGAGGAGGTGTCTCTCTCTGGCTTGTCCGTCTAGCATATAGTAGGTGCTCGATAATGTGTGAATGGCAGAAAGCATCTGGGACAGTTTCCTGTCCTGCTTTTTCCTGCTCCTTCCACCTCACCTCCTCCTGCCCAGGAAGAGACCCCCATGCCTTCCCTTCTCCAATCAGGCCAGTCCAGCCCAAGCCACGTGTGGGGACTTACCCTTCAAGATGGTGATATTGATGTAGGGCCTGACCTCAGGTAGCATATACGGGAGGGCAGATGGGGAGACCGAGGACACATCTGCAGCATCAGCAGGGACCAGGGAGTCCTCAGAGTCACAGCACCGTCGACAATGCCCAGGGGGACTGGAGCCCACGGCTTCCCCAGAGGTGGGCTCCTCGGTGGGCACCCCAAACACCAAAAGAGGGAGCAGGACAACTGCCCAGCGGAGGCCCAGGGCAGCTATCCCCATGGTGACCTGGAGCAGGGAAGGAGGGGTACAAACTGTACTTGGCTTCCACCTATACTACGCTGATGCCCACGGCGCATGCCGCCACCCACAGCGAGGGCACTCCTGACACAGCTCAGGGAGGGAGCGTTAGTGCCTCCATTTAACACATGAAAAGACTGAGGCCTTCACAGAGAAGCAAGTTCTCCTGGGTCACCTGTGGCAATGCAGAGCCTGGAGACCGAGTTCCTAAGCTCAGTCCCTGGAGGTTTCTGCCATACATACATGGGCCCGAGAAGGAGGAAGCCCTCTGAAGAGAGCCACAGCTGAGAGCACTTGGGGGTCCGACGCCTTTTCTGGGGAGGGAGAGGAAGATGCCCCAGCTGCCACGTGTCGTAACCAATAAGACGGTACAGTGTTTCCTTTGCCTCCCACCTCCCTTGGGCTCAGTTTCTCGCCATGGACTCCACCATCTCCAGCAAGCACATGACATCAGTGCACCATGAGGGAGGTCTGTGGCCCCTTGGGACACACACAAAGCATTCTGCACGCTCGTTCTTCAGCAGAGGGAGGATACAAGACTGAGCCCATGGTGGCACATGAGTACCACCATCCTGACAGAGTTGCTAGGAAAGTTCCTTTGTTCTAGCAGTCAGGAAGCGGCATCCATCAGAGAAAATGCACAGAGTGACACACACGTGGTGATCATGTTACTGTATCACTGAAAATTCAGGAGTAGGTATGCTGAGCTCTGGGCTCTGCACTGCAAGCTACTGCTGGCCTTTGTGCACGGCTACACCTTTGTGTGAGGTAGAAGAAGGCACCCCTCTGGGTGGACAGATTAGAAACAATAAAGAAAAGAATTCATTTTTGGAGGAATGTGTAGCTTGGCAAGAGCTGGGTTCAGCTCACCTTCCCTCGCAGCATCTTTGTGCAGTCAACAACACATACACCTCAGCTTTACACAGAAGCCCTGCAGGGAAGGCTCGGGAGAGTTAATTCGTTGGAAGATGGTTGTGTCGATCATCACAGACCTGCCAATCAGCTGCCAAGGTGGTAAATTAGAATTAAGGGGCAGGACTAGGAGGTCTGAAAAATTCAAAGGGGTCAGAAGTCCAAGAGATTTTGAGGCTCTATCTTTGGCTGTGGCCAAGAAAGGATCCAGAGTTCCAGGAGAGGGGCCGGAAGTAGCCTGGACAGTAGACACGGGAGACAGGCTGGGACTGGGTGGGCAGGAAGCCAGGCAAAGAGCCTCTGAGGTGGCAGCTGTCTTTGGGGGCTGGCACCGAGTTATCACACTATCAGAAACTCGGCTTTTGAAACCAGACTGGTTTTTACACTTCTGGCGTTTCTTTGTTTATTTCCTTTGTGTTCTCCTTTAACAGGTAGTACAATTCAAAAATATTTTTCTGTGGTTAATACACGTAGAAAAGGTAAAATTGTTATTTTTTTAAATGCCATCCTATCTCCTCTGAGCACTGAGGTAAGAGCTAGGTTTTAAAGGGGCAGGGCCCCCCATCCCCACCCCCATTCTCCTGGCCTGGGTAGTAGCAGGAGAAGGGAGGGGTGGGCAGGCCGTCTCCGGAGCCTCCCCTCTCCTGGGGGTGACTGTTCCCAAGCTCCTCTCTGCCCACCCTGGTCTGGTTTCCTCGTTCTGCTCAATAGGCAGGTCAAATTCTCAGAGGATAACATTCCCTCTGTTCACGCTCACCTTTTATTTGTAAATCACACATCCCAGTGTTTTTGAGAGCAAAAATCCCCTTTTTCTCCTGGCCATAGATGTAACCCCATGGGGAAAGGGGAGGCCTTAAAGCCAGACCTGAGATCCCCCAAGTTATATGACCTAGGGCTAGTGACTTAACCTCTCTGGCCTTCCTGCTCCTTGACACTTAGAAAGACAATGCCACCTCCCTACCAGGTTACCTGGGAGGATTGAAATGCAGGGAAAATGCCTGACCTGTGAAAGTCTCAGTAAAAACTTTGTTTCTTCCTCTGCCCAACAAGACCTCTACCCAGTGCCGGCACAGAATGGGAAGGGCAGAATTTCTCCCAAAGGGCTGGCGCAGCTGGGGACATTTCTGTTGGCCGCAGCCAGATGGGAGTCAAAAGCTCGGAGACACAGAACTATGACCTGGAGCGCAGGAAGCAGGAAGCAAAGCAGCTTTTCACAAGAGTATTAATAACCACAGCAGGACCATTCACTGGCTCTGGGGGAGGGTGTCAGGCAGGGACCAAGTGAGAAGGACCGCGCTGTCAGGGGTGGTTTGGGGGTCCCTGCTGCCTCCACGCAGGAGCTGGGGCCTCTCTGGGGAGGAAGGAGGGCCAGGCTCACTGAGCTGAGTTGGTGTGTGTCCAGGCAGGGGCGGCACCAGCCTGGAGCAGCAGAGGACAGCCGTTCGTCAGAGCCTAAGGTTGCGGTCAGCAGGAGGGACCCGTGGCGGGAGTCTTGAGGGGCTGGCAGGGGCAAGGGGAGATAGCAGGGCCTGAGATGTGTCTAGGAAGAGAGGAGGAAAGAGAATTCCAGGCTCTAACCCTAGCCCCTGCGGCCCTGCTAAAGGAAACTAACTGCAGGACCTGCCATCACTCACCGTGTGTCCAGCAGCCTCCACGGCGGCTCATGGACCCCCAGCATCCGGGTGGCCTCTGGCTCCTTGGTCCATGTCTGCAATATAACTTGTTGCTGGCCCAGACCCCCAGGGCTAGCCGAGGAGGGAGGGAAGAAGGGAGGAAAGGATGAAGGGAGGAGGTGGGAGGGAGGAGGAGTAGGCTGAGCGGCTTCCCACTTCCCCTCCTCCCCGATCCCTCCCCTCTAGCCTCTGGGTTCTGTGGAGATAAAGGGAGACTGGATTTCCTTTATTTAACTCTTTGGTGGTCCGGTGGGCTCTTATTTGATTCAGAGGCCCAATAAAGTCAGAGTAGGAAGGGTCTGAGACCCCGCAATGTGCAGGGCTGAGAAACTGAGGGCCCAGAAGGCTGAGGCAGGGGCAAGGGCAGGAGAGTCCTAAGGGGCTCAGGAAGTGGGACCAGCCCTGCAGTCCTGCCAGGACCCTCCAGCCGAAGCTGAAGAGTTCATCTGCCCCAAGTCACGAAAGTCACAAGTGACTTGGGTCAGTCCCTTCACCCCTCAGACCCTAGGTGTCTGGAGCACTCCAGTCCCTGGACCCATCAGGGCCAGGCACGGGGAGGCTTGGTAAATGTTGAGGGAGGGAGCAAGAAATTACCTACTCAGGTATCAGGTAAGGGTGGCAGAACAGGTCAGCATTCCCACCCCCAGTGGGCACCAAAGTCCCCCTCCTCTGCCTGGGATTCTGCCATGACGAATTCATCCTCTTGCTTTTCGAGAGCCAAGCCGCCTGTGGACATGACCCCTAAGAAGTTCCCAGGAGGGCAGCCTGGGCAGGGTCCTGCCTCAGCTTTCTCTGGTTAGGCTGCAGGGGGATTGGCCAAGGCTACAGCCCTGGGTCCGGGGTCAGCCTCAAGTGTCCCCGGCCCACCCGCTCCTCTCGTTCTATATTTGTGGAGTCTTCCTGCCAGGCTGCCCTCATCTCTGCATGGGCTTTTGATACCTGAAGGGTGTTTCCACCTATCATTTCAACCAAGCCTACCCCAGCCTCAGGATGGGTAGATAGTCTGGAGGGGCAGTGACTTGCCCAAGATCACACAGCTAGTGGAGGGGAGCCCCAACCCTAAGGAATGGAAGTCTCTCTGTCCCTCTGGAGTTCCCACAATGGCCCAATCTGGCATGGTTGTGGGACAAAGGCTGCAGTTCAGGGTCTGTCCCCTGGGAAGGGGGAGGCAGTGACATTCTCACCCTCAGGAAGCACAGGAGTGCAGAGACCTGAAGGGGGTGTATTTAAGCCTAGAGCTTTGGGCACTAAGACCCAGTCCCCACTCACAGCTGGGCAAAGTGTGGGGGGTAAAACACCCCCCCACCACACACCCTGGGCTGTGTGTCTTTGACCAGGTCTCCTCTCTGGGCCTGTTTTCATGTTTTGGGAAACTAATCAAGCAGCAGACTATCAGGCCTGTTAGGACCTTTAGAGATGATCTAATCCAACTCTTGAATCTGACCAGCAGGGATAAGGTGACCCAGGGAGGGCAAGCCTTTGGCTCAAGGTCACACAGCAGACTGGATGACAGCCAGACTCTCCCAATTTATAGCTTTGTGCTGCTTTCCCTTCCCAAGTGCATTTGGAGCCCCCCACCCCAGGCCTATTTGGGGGACCAAGGGCACCCAAAGGAAAGCAGATTGAAGGGCTATGGCTGCTGGGAAAACTGTCAGGTCCGTACTGGCCGTGCCCTCTATGTGGCTCTGCCCCAGGCAGCATTCCCAGGGCACAGAGCCAGGGCCGCAGAGGGGGAGCCCAGGGGAGCCGCCCTCCCCCCTCCTCATGCTGGGGCCACCAGAGAAAAGGGCTGAGTCAGCGGCACCCCAGGGGGAGATGGCTCCTGGCTGTGTCTCAGCCCTCTGGCTCAGAAAGCCAGCCTCAGAGGAAAGGGGGCAGGGAAGGAAGACAGATGGGGGATGGGGAGAGCAGGCTGGGGACACAGAACTGTCCAGGGCCTTTGGTGTGCCCACGCTGTGCTGTACAGCTGCTCATCACATTTAACGGGCGAGGACAATGAGGCCTG
Source organism: Smutsia gigantea (assembly GCA_032199065.1). Taxonomy (NCBI): domain Eukaryota; kingdom Metazoa; phylum Chordata; class Mammalia; order Pholidota; family Manidae; genus Smutsia; species Smutsia gigantea. Next base: position 13,370 of record JAVSCE010003774.1, read on the forward strand.
GAAAGGCAAGAGATTCACCAGGTCCCAGGCCTGCTCCGTTAGCTCTCAGCCATGCTGAGGTCCCAGAAAAGGGCCTCTTGTCCTCCCTGGTCCAGGGCAGACAAGAGAGCAAGACTTAAGAATATTATGCCTTAATACTGTTGCCTCTCTCTCTCTTTCACCATGCCTACAATTCCTCTACTTGTACATCATCTCATGGTCCCCCGGCCACTCAGAGGATTGCCACAGCTCGCCAGGTAGCTTGGAGACAGAGGTCCAGCCCTGCGGCAGACAAAACTGGGTTGTGTCTCAGCTCCAGCTGTTCTAGCTGTGTGACTTTGGGCATGTCTCCCTACTTCTGAGCCCTCCCTGGGACATGAGGCCAAGACCATCTGAGCAGCCTGGTGGGACACCCCATGGGGACCTCTATACTAGCCACCCTTCAGTGCTTCTCCCTGGCAAACCCTGCATATGATGAGGACATGCACATATGGGCATATATTCCCAGAGTCTGGACACCCGGGGACCCAGGATGACAGCATGTCTAGGAAGAGAAGTTAGCCCTGGGTGTCCCCCCCGCATCACTCTGCAATAACCCCCATCAGTAAGGGTGTAGCTCTTACTGATTATTCTTAGAAGGCCTGAACCCTGTTACCCAGGCCAGAAACCCAGGGCATGAGCCATGTGTGTCCCCAGCCACCCCTGCCCTTTCCACCCTGCTCTCAGAAGACAAGCTTTTACACCCTGACAGGGTCCTGTTCTGAGGTCTTCACATGTATTAACTCATCCAATCCTCTCCGCAGCCCTCTGAGGTAAGCGCAAGTATTATCCCAATTTCCAGATGAGGAAAACCAGGCACAGACTCACTGACTCTCAGAACCAAGCTCCTTAGCCACATCTAGGTTACAGCCCAGGTTTTAAAATACTGATATTTAGTCAGTAAGCACCAGGAACCCTTCATGTATTTAAAAAACACAATGTGTGCCTGTCAAAAAATGAGAACAGAAAACATGATGATCCCGGGAATCAGCTATGCAAGTTGTCAATGGAAAGTCACAGATCTAATTGCCAAAGGAGTCACCGATAAACTAAACAAAGGAAACCGTGAGGGCCACCTGCTGGGGAGAGCCATTGCACCTGGCAGCCTGTGACGCTCCCATCCCAGCCAGCACCCACCCATCCCACCGGCGTTTACGGTGCTGCCCGCCTTTCCTATTTCTTTTTCAGGAACTAAGTGGGGAGGGGAGGGGAAAGAGGAAGACCGAAGCGCCCCTACACGCACTTCTTCCTCCAAACCCCACTTCCCGCAAAGTGGGCAGAGGGTCCGCGAGACCCTCCCTCTCCCAAGCGGTTCGTTCGGCTTCCCTCGCTCCGAGCACCACAGCCCTGGTTCTACCAAGCCCTTCCGCTGACTAGCTGGGTGGCCCGGGGTGAAAGTCCATCTCTGGACTCAGTTTCTCCATCCTAGGGTTTCAGAAACCTACGTCTGATCTCAATGGTATTAATCCGAGTTGGTCAAATTTAACCCCATTTTACAGAAGGGAAAACGGAATCCCCGAGAAGCCCAAAGACAGAAAGAGCCAGCAGCGTCCCAGACCCTCCGCCCCACGGCGAGGACCCTGTTTATAGTTCGACGGGAAACTAAGGCAAATGGGTACAGCAACTGGCCGCCTCCCCACCGCCGACTAGGGGCAGAGCCAGGATGATCGGCCGCCAGAGGGAGCGAAGGGCCAGCGCCAACCTCTCGCTTCACTCGGCAGAAGTAAGGGGGTTGATGACTCCCGGACCCCACGGCCACCGGTTTGGCCTCAAGCACTGGGAAAAGGCTCGCAGCACCCTCAGCGTCACCCAGGGCTCAGACCAACCGGACCCCCGCCGCAAGGAAACCAGCTCACGTGAGGCACCAGGGGGAGACTCTGAGCCAGCCTCGGGTGCTCGGTCCCAGGTAGGGAGCCGAGAAAGGCAGAGCACAGCTAAACAAGGCCGAACTTGGCCGAGCAGAGCCGAGTTTGGCCGAACGTTGCCGAGGACAGCCGAGTAGAGCCGACTCTGGCCGAGCCTGGAGTGTCTGGCCGAACATAGCCGAGTCTGACTGAGTGGATCGAGTGTGACCGAAGGGAGGCAAGGGCGGCCGAGCGGAGCTTGCCGCTAGGGGAGGTCCCGCGGCGCCCCCTGCCGGACCCAGAGCAGCGCTGGCGTCGCCGGAGCCAGTCCACAGCCGCTTCGAGGTCCTGCAGCAGTGCTGTGAGAAGAGGGTATGGAGCCCATTTTGCGGATGAGGAAACTGAGACTCCAAGAGGTCCCTAGGCTGGCCGAAAGCACTCAGAGTTAACAAGGTGACGCGGGGGTTCGAACCTGATTGTGTGGCCCAGAGCTCAGCTGACTGCCGCCCATGTAAACAGGAATCCTGTATTTGCCTTGTTCTCTCCATAACCGCTGTCATTTATTATGGCAGGAAAGGAGGAGAGACCCGCCCTGTCTGACGAGCAGGCGGAAGGCTAGAGCTCGGAGACAACCCTCCTCTTAGGGATGGAGAGACCAAGCAGTCTCTGGGGGCATGTCGATCAAGGGCAGCAGAGCCGGCAGTTCCCATGGGTAAATATTGACGTATTTTACGGTAGTGAAAGCAGATAACAGGCCTCAGAGGCCACATGCCACCCCGGGCCCCATTTTCCCTGCCTGTAACCAAATCGCCGTGGAGGACATGGACTCTCGGCTGCCTGCAGGCCGTGTTCCCGCAGTGTGTAAGCCAGCACCCGAGGTGTCCGGGACCCTGGAGGATACCAGGTGTGGCCCGGGCATTTTCTTTGAACCTGTGAAAAAGTAAAGGCTGACCTTGCCGCTGTCACACACAAGTGTGCATTGGTTGGCCCTCATTCACCTGTGTGTGTACACCACCCTGGCCTGCCAGGCAGCCCTGTGCCAAAGGCTGCAGGGCACGCTGGAGGGTGGCTGGGCCTCTGGGAGGGGATGGAGGATCCCTGGGGCCTGGGCTCTCTCTCAGGCCTTGCAGGTCTTCCCCAAGGGCATCAACTTCCCCTGCCCAGTGGTCAGAGATCTCTCCCACCCAGCATCACTCCTGCCACCATGGCCCTCATTTTCATCGTTTTTTTTTTTTCACTATAGATCCTGGACTGGGGGCTGGGAAAACAGGGTTGGTCCTGCCTCTGGTGCTGAGATCCTGGACAAGTCACATGACCACTGTCTTCAGCTGTAAAATGGGTATCAGAGCTGGAAATGTCTTCCATGCCTCCTTCCCTGTGCGTGAACTCCCTGTGCACAAACCTTTGGAGACTTCCACACCCACTGCGGGCATGTTCTTGCTTCTGTGGAAGTACTTCTCACCTTTATTTAATACATAGCACCAGCGATGCACTGGGCACTGTTCTAAACTGTTTATTAACTCACTTAACTCTCCTGACAATAGCAACATCTGCTCTTGTCACCATCTCAGAAAGGAAACGGAGGCACAGGAAGGTTAAGTAACTGCCTCAAGTGCAAACAGCTAGTGAATGGATGCGCCGGGATTCAAACGCAGGCAGTTTGTGCTTAAGAACTGCCTCTTTATGTCTTTTCTTTGCTGGGACTCCCTTTACCCCTGAAAGGTGGGCCTTGTACTTCACCGCCTTGAGCTTTCTGTACTTGGCGGCCACCCAACACACACTTGCTGAATGAAAGAATGAATGGGTTAGTCCAAAGGTTCCCTGGAGACCGGAGAGGAGGCACCTTCTCCTTTTTGCAGGTGCGGACTGCCTTAGTTCGCTCGGGCTGCCGTAACACAGCACGACAAACTGGGTGGTTTAAACAACAGAAATTTGTCTCACAGTTCCAGAGGCTAGAAGTCTGAGATCAAAATGTCAAGCAGGGTTGCTTCCTTCGGAGGGTATGAGGGAGGGCTGTCCCACGCCCATCTCCCAGGGTCCGGTGTGCTGGCTATCTTCCTGTCTTCCCTCTGGGCTTGTAGAAGCATCGCCCCAGCTTTTTCCCTGTGCATGTGTCTGAGTCCAAATCTCCCCTTTTCTGAAGAATGTCGATCATTGGACTAGGGGCCCACCCTTCTCTAGTATGACCTCATCTTAACTACTTACATCTGCAGTGACCCCATTTCCAAATAGGTCACACCCGGAGGTAGTGGGTAGGACTTCTACGTATGAAATTTGGCGGTGGGACGAGGGGAACGCAATTCAACCGACAGCTGAAATTAACCCCCTAGGAGATCCTGTCTGACACAATTTCTGTCCCTGAATTGGACCTCACCCCTGCCTTTCTCCCTTTCATTCACTGCATTCCTCTAAGCTCAAAGCCTTAGCACACACAGCTCCCTCTGCCTGGCACCCGCTCACCCCTCTGCTCCCAGTGCGGCCCCTCACCCAGCCGTGCTCCCCCAGAGCAAGCTGCGTCTCCCTCCCCCTCAGGCGGTGGCACGTTTACTTGTGTGCTTGCCTGTGAGCAACAGGGGCGCAGGAACTGGATCTGTTTTCCTCCACTGTTCCCTCAGCCCAGTGTCAGGGTCTTGCATACAGTCGGGGCTCTGGAAAACCTTTGTTAGCTTAATGAGCTGTGCCCAGATAGGTGACATGAATGGCTCAAGGCTGCACCGTAGGTTCTTGGCAGAATGGGTGCAGGGCCCAGGTGGATCCCCTGGCTTTCAGGGGAGGCATTTCCCCCACAGCCTTGCAGTGGACTCGCTGAAAGTCTCATCCAGGCCTGTCAGGGACAGGGAAGCACAGTGAGGCCTTGGCGGAACAGTGGACTTAGGCGACTCCAGGGAGTGCCGTTCACATAATAGCCTGGGGTTCTTGCCAGGTCTGGAGTCCTATGGAGCCCAGGCTGTCCCTTCCCCATGGGATAGTGGCCTCCATCTCCCCCACCCCTTGTAGGTGAGGAGGGCCTGAAGTCCCCCCAACCCCCACTCTGGCCTTGGCTTCCCCTACCCCAGGCCCTGGGGACTCCCAGCTCTTCTCTGCAGATGCTGACGCATGAAGTCCCGGTCCAGAGCCTCGTGGCCACGGGCTGTTGCCTGGCAACCACCTCTGAGAGACAAGTTCAAGGTAAGGCCGTGGGTCTTAGCAACTTGGATATCTGGAGGGAGTCAGGCAGGGAGGGTCACCACCACCCGTTCCTGCCTTCTCAGGCTCACAGCCCCAGAGCCTGTACTCACCCTACAGCCCCTGCTGTTCCAATAACCCACAAACTCCAGCCCTAAGCCTCCCTACAGGTTCCTTTCATCCCTCCCTCCCTCCATGTATGCAGGGTCACCATGTTACACAAATCCAAAGGAGGCTAGAGTCGCAGTGTGAAAATTGCCCCCTAGAGTTGTGAAATGGAATTCTCTCCGTTCATATATTTATTCCAAATGTTCATATGAAGGGCCCGTGATGCTGCCAGACCCTGGGAATCACAGATGCACCAGGCACAAGTCCCTGCCTGGTATCCTGCTTGGGATACCCACACACGTGGGTGCCTGTGAGCATGCAGAGGCAGTGACAGGCTGCATGGTGGGTAAGCTCGGGGGGCTTGAGGATCCAGAGCAGGGACCCTGGCCCAGGGACCACTCCTATACAAAGCTCTGTCCCAGCAGCCCCTGTGCTCCCCGCCCATGCACACCTGCCACATGCACAGCAGCCCCTGGGGGTTAACACCCCAATACATGTTGACTCACGGAAAAGGCTGAGATGCTCTGATCACTCACTCTGTGCCCTGCACAGTGCTCACACATGCACCCAATGTGCCCTTGCCACCTGGCTTCTGCTTGCCACTGGGGTCTGTCCCTGACCCACTCCCTATCCCATTAGTCAGGCCAGACTGTCCATCACAGTGCCCCACCTTCTCTCTGGCTGGAAAGATGGGCACGTGACCCATACCTGGCCAATGATGGCACTCGATCACCTTTTCTTTGGTGTTTGGCCCAAGGGCCCATCATGTGACCCAGTTGGTGCCAATCAACTTTCTCCCATGAGATCTGATCTTTGGACATACCTTCTGCTTTGGGATCAAGATCTGTTAGGATATAGGCTGAGGCTTGTCTGCGGTATCTCCCAATTCCCCTGGAGGACCAGGACTCTGTGAGGCTGCACACAAAGAGGCCTGGGCACAGGGAGCTGAGAGACGGATAGAGGGAGGATCCTGACAGAGGTGGGCACACACATGCATACCCACTCATATGCAAGGATCTAGACACAGTGCCCGGCAGAAAAATCAAGCCAGACAATGCCTGTTGTCATATGTTGCCATCTTTATTGACAAGAGCTAAGGACAGAAGCAGCAAAGAATTCCCCTAAGGGTTCTCCCAGCCACCCTTGCAGAATAGGCTCACCTGCCCCAGGAATCAGGACAAAGAATGCTGGAATGCCAGAGGCCCTCTTGCCTCAGACCCCCAGAGCCTCCCCAAGGGAACCCCAGAAGGAGGGCCTGGCCTCCAGCCTCCGCACAAAGTCTGGTTTTGTGAACTTGCTCCCCCTTGAGAGGGCCCCACTCCCCCACAAGCCCTGCTTCCCTGAGCTTTGGCTTCTTACCCCCACTCCCCCTTTCTCACTTCCAGCATGTGTTCACCCCCAAGGATAGGACAGGAGGCAGGCCACTTGATGGAGAACAGGGTGTAGGCCAAGCCTGGCAGGAGGCTACCTCTACTTTATAGATACGTCCTGCCCCCCGCATAGCGGTTTACCCAATATGACTCATTTTCCTCCCCCAAATCCCAGGAGGCAGGCAGCCACATCCAGTTTCTTATGGGGAAACTGAGGCCCAGAGAGGTCAAGGCTGGGAGCCTGAGGAGGGTTGGATATCTAGGTCCCACAGCTCGTGGTTCACATGCTTTCCCTGAGGATGGCCCACCCTCTGCGGGGTGGAGGGTTTGGGGATTTAGCCTGAGGTACCACTCTCCTTGGGGCCGGTTCACCAAGGCTTCGAGGGGTCACCTCTGGTTGGGAGTCCAGCCTGGGGCAGTGGCCTTTCACTGTCTTATCTTTCCTGGGTCTCCTAAGCTGTAGCCCCAGGAATATAGAGAATAGGGAGGCCTGCTCCCCAGGCACCAGGCCCTGCTTCTCAGCTCTGTCCCCAGGCTCCCATCAAGGTCCAGGCCTTCTTACCAGGCCCTCCAGGGGGCTAGTCCCATACCTTCCTGAGCATTTGCTTTTCCATCCTGATCACACATGCATCCTGGAGACTGAAGAGGCCAGGTTCACGGACACTGCAGGGGCACTCAGTGCGGAGGGACCAGGGACGGCTCTGAGGTCACAGAACACTTCCGACCTCCACCCTCCCCCGCCTCGTCCTCCTTATTCTCCCCTCTTTTCCTCCTTCTTCTTCCTCTTCTTTGTCCTCCTTCCTCATCTTCCTCCCCGCCCTTCCTCCTGCCTCCTCTTCCTTCCCTCTTCCTCTTCCTCTTCCTCCTCCTCACTGTGCTGTTTAGACACTGCCTTTCCATGCCAGTCTACCTGGGCCTCTGGGAGGGGAATATCAGGGCTGGGTGGCCCTATCACAGACCCAGGGACACCCCCCTGCAGCCACAGGACACAGTAGGATTGAGCTAGGCTTTGGGTGGCCTAAGCTTATGCAATTTGGGGTCACTCTTTAAGAAAAGAAATATAAAAGCTACAAGTACAAAATTAGATGCAGGGCCTCAAAAAGGCCTAGGCAGTAAGGGACCCTGAAGCTGGAAATTTCCTGGAAGTTTCCTGGAAAACCTATCTCCTCTTGTCATGTCTAGGAGCATGAATCCCAGTACTGACTGTTTGGGCCAGGGGACCTGAAGGTTATTGGGTTCAGCAGGTGAGGCCTGAGGCCCAGAAAATAAAAGCGCTGAGCCAGTCTTGCCGCAGTGGGGGAGAGCTGACGGAGCCTGAGCAGTCTCCCACCCTCCTCCCTGCGCCACCGGGAGCACTGTCCCGGCCCCAGCCCCTCTCCTGTGAACCTGACTCTGGGCCCAGGAAACCCAGACCTTTGTTTATCCTTCTAAGGGCCAAGTCTCAGGCTGACCCACCAGGATGCTCTGTCTCTGAGGAGGAAAGCCGGTCTGTACCTTCTCTCTTAACCTGGGCCCCGCCTGGGAAGGTCCACCCAGTGGTGATCCAACTCCAGGCTTCTCATCTGACAGAGATCATCCAGGCTGGTCACGCCATCCCTAAGTCACAGAAGAGAACAGGAGGCCCAGAGAGGGGACGTGACCTACCCAAGGTCACAGCAAGTCTCAGCAGCAATGGAATCAGAGCCCAGGCCTCCAAACATCCCACCATGAGCGGCTGACACCATGGGCAGAAGTTCCTCGGTGCACCCACAGCTTCTGCCTCATCCTCTGGCCACCCTGGCCCTCTGCAGGCCCCTACAGATAGCTGATGTGCGGGGTGCTTGACTTGTCCCCAGCTGAGGCCTCTTGGGGCAGAAACTGCTGCTCCTTGCTGGCCGTGCCACTGAGTGGCTGCTCCAGTGCACGGGTGCCAGGCTGTGTGACCTGGCTGACCCGGCCATTCATTTCCTTCCCTTGTCCCTGCTTTCCACTCCCCTCCTCCCTGTCTTCCTCCCCGTCCTCGTCCTCATCCTCTCCGGTCTTCTCCAGAGGCCCTGCGGGAGGCTCCTGGCTGCGCACTCGGCGGGAAGGCCGCAGCAGGACCCTGCGGAAGCCTTGTTTGAAGCGGTAGGAGAGGAAGCCATAAAGGATGGGATTGGCACAGCTGTTGGCATAGGGCAGTGCCACTACCAAGAAGTAGAGGCCGAAGAAGGCAGGCTCCTCAGGCAGCGGGCGCACCACATTGACGATGTTGAGCACGTAGAAGGGCATCCAGCAGAGGACAAAGAGGGCCACCACGGCCACCACCATGCGCGTGACCCTGCGCTCGGAGCGCCTCCGCCGCTGGCTCGAGGGCGCCTGCACCCTCCGCCCAGCTGAGCGCACCTTGACCACGATGAGCAGGTAGCAGAGGCAGATGACCAGCAGCGGCCCGAAGAAGCCTAGCGCGGCCGTGTAGATGATGAAGCCGGCACGCCAGGCCGCTGCCGGCTCGGGCCACTGCATGTGGCAGGTGCTCATGCCGTGGGGCACACCAGAGAAGACCACCACGGGCAGCACCACCACGGCTGAGGCCACCCAGACAGCCGCGCTGACCGTGCGAGCCACGGACGCCGTGCGCCAGCGGGCTGAGCGGGTGGGATGTACCACCGCCAGGTAGCGATCCACACTCATGACCGTGAGGCAGAAGATGCTGGTGAACTGGTTGATGCCATCCACGGCCATGACCAGGCGGCACATGAGGGAGCCGAAGGGCCAGTAGGACAGGGCGTTCTGGGCAGCCAGGAACGGCAGCCCCAGCATGAAGAGCTCATCAGCCAGTGCCAGGTTGAGGATGTAGACACTGGTCACCGATGGGCTGGCCGTGTGTCTCAGGACCACATAGATGACCAGTGAGTTGCCCAGCAGGCCCACCACACACACCACCAGGTAGACCAGTGGGATGAGGACACCGCTGACAGCCAGCCCTGCTGCACTGGGGACCCCTGACACATTTCCCAGGGTGGCAGCCAGGGGCCAGGCTGAGGAGGCATTCCCAGATTCCGAGGTCATGGGCACCGATGAAGGGTAGCCAGGCATGTCCATGGCTGAGGGGAGGGCAGTCAGCAGTCAGCTACCGGCCTGGGGGAGGGAGGACAAAGCTCCATCAGAAGATGGCTTTCTCTCCACTGCTCCTCCTCCATCACACTGAACTTGGAGACTTACTGGGCACCTGGCCAGGTCTGACATGCACCAGCCTCATTCTGCACAGGCTGGCAAGGTGGGCCAGCTGGACATTCTTACTTCTCACATGAGTCTCAGAGAGGTGAAGTGACCGCCATGTATCACAGAGCCCTTGTGTGGCGTGGGATGTGGGCTTGCCTGGCTCCAAAGGGCAGGGACCACTGCTGGCCTGTGCACCACTGTACCCCTTCATCTGTGTGCAGGGTGAGTGCTCCCAAACGTCCAATAAAGGAATGAATGGGTCATTCAGTCCTCCGTGATGACATAGGCCCTTTCCTCTATACCAGTGTTTTTCAAACATTTTGACACCATTGCATTTTACATTGCAACCCATGTCATAAAGCAATGCTTGCCCTTTCCACATACGATGCCCCAGGTGGCAGAGCCCCACGTGGATCACCCACTGTAACAGACTAAATGTGTCCTCCACTAAATTCATATGTTGAAATCCTAACTCCCGAAGCTGATGTACTTGGAGGTCGGGCCTTTGGGAGGTGATTAGATCATGAGGGAAGCATCTCCAGGAATGGGTTTAGTGCCCTTAGAAAGAAGCTCCAGAGGGCTTCCTCGCCCCTCCCACCATGTGGGGACACAGTGAGAAGGCAACGGCTATGAAGAGGACCCTTAGCAGAAAGTGACCATGCTAGCACCTTGTTCTCGGACTCCCAGCTTCCAGAACGGTGAGAGACAAATTTCTCTTGTTTACATGCCACCCAGTCAGCTTGTGGTATTCCGTTACAGCAGCCTGAACAGACTCTATCAGCCACCGAAATGTCTCAACATTTGAAAAATATGGTTGCATATCACAGGTCCTCAACCTGGAAGGTGGGTCTCTAGATAAACTTCAGAGGATCTGTGAACCCTCAAAACTCTGGTGGAAGTTAATGTGTGTGTGTATTTTTTGAACAGAGCCCTCTCGGAGCTTTCATCAGATTCCTCAGATTCCAAATGGAATTAAGAACCACAGACACAGGGTGTCTCCTCCCCTGGGGTCAGACCCCTTGGAGACCCCCTCAGCCCAGCCCAGCCCACTGTGCCCCCACAAAGGCTCTGTCCGGGATGGTTGGCTGTTACCCTGCAGGGTGGGAGGCTAGGGCCCCTTCTCCCCCAGAGGCTTTCTTGTGGAGAAATTGGCTGCATACTGGAGATGGGTACACGAGCAACCACCTCCCCACCCTATGCCAGCGAGGCAGGCTTCCCCAGGAAGAGGGCATTTCACGTGGGTCTTGAAGGATGAATAAGAGCTTGCCCAAGAGCAGCTCCATTGACTTTTCTTAGCACATCTCCCAGGAATTATAAGGAGCTAGCACTCTTCTGGTTTCCTGGCCAGACACGACTCTCTTTCAGTGTGGGGACGCTTTTACTTGCCTTTGAACCTTTCCCTTGTCACTTATACATGAGCACAAGCTCTGCATCAGTGTTTGACATGTTGAATGAATCAGAGGAAACTTGAGTGATCAATACTTGGAGTGAAGCAGGAATGGATTGTTGATAGTGGAAATTCGGGCCCTACTAGGAAAGGCCCCCCACCTCAGGATTTGCTGGCCTCCCCTGGCAGGACTTCCTGGCTTCAGAAGGCCCAGTGAGAGGCCAAGGCTGAAAGCTGGAGCCTCCTCTGGGGCCTCAGCCTCCACCCATCCCTCCTTCCTAATGGTCCTGCCTGGAGTCCAAGTCCCCTGACTCCCAGCTGTCTCCTGACTCCCTGCAGAAAATCCTGAGGGAGAAAGGAAGCTCTCAGAGGAGGAGCCCTTCCTCCAGTGTCCTCCCTCTGACCCAGCACTGGGTCTGAACCCCCTCCTGTGGGACCTGTGGGCTGCAATGCCCTCTCCAGACACTACTTTTAAGAGGCAAAGCTCCTGGAAAAGGGAGGCACCCCAACTTGGAGCAAAGCCTTCTGGGTGGGTGGCATGCCAGGTTCCCCCTGCACAAGGACCTGGGGTTTCCAAGGGCTCCGAAACAGGCTGGGTGAGGCCAAAAATGGCAATGAACCCCTTGGCCATGGCTCCTCCTTATGCTGCCCCAGGAGCCCCTTTCCCTGCTCCTCCAGGCCCTGGGGAAGCCCCCAACCTGTCCTCACCCTGGGCCCTCATCAGCCCTCCTGAGCCTGGGACAGTGGCACTCACAGACATTGGGCTCATAGGATCTTCCCAGTGCTGCCCGCTCCTTGTCACTGGCCCTAGCTGCCAGGTTCCAGGGGAAGCCGGTGATATGCAGCATCCAGCGGGATCTGACAGGGAAGGCACTACGCTGGCCCCACCACACAGACAGGGAACAAAAGTGAAGCCATGTGCTCTGGTCACACAGCTAGGAAGGGCCGAGCTGGCAGGACCCTTGAGCCCACCCCACCCCCTTCCATTTCACAGGATGGCAGACTGAGTCTGGACTGGGGAAGGCATTTGCATAATCATCACAGCTGGTCAGAGCACCCAGCTGGCCTCCAACTCTCCCACTGGCCTGTTCTGAGCTCCCCTTGCTGTTCCTCAGGCCCTTGAACTATTAGGATCATAGACTCAAACCCCTAGAATCTTAGAGGCCTAAAAATAGAATTTTAGATTCTTAGAACTGATTTGTAGAGTCATGGATTTTTAGACTCCGTGCCCTTGAGTCAGAGAATGTCAGAATTCCAGAATGCTGGAGGCAGCCCTCCTTAGACCTGGAACTCTGGACTCTGGAACTTCGGAGTCTTGACTTCCTTGGCCAGGAGTCCTGTGTGACCCATCACCCGCCTCCCTCCCTGTGCCCACGTCCTCTGTATAGCACAGGCAGCCAATCACAACCCAGGGCTGGAGGAGGAAGGGGAGAGCCAGGCTCCCAAGAGAGGGGCAGTGAGCTGGGCCACCCTAATTTCCAGGCTTCAGGGACAGACGCCTGCAGGGAAGCCTGGGGTGAGCTCTGAGAAAAGCCCCCCTCCCAGGCACACACGTGCGCTCCCACAGGCACACATGCCCTGGAGGGACGCAGTGCACCCAGGCCAGCCCTGCCTTAGTACCGGGGGATGAGACAGCCCCTCCCAAAGCTCCTGGCCGCCCCCGAACCAAGATGCCCTGCTTCCACCCTTATTTGCGCCCATCTTCCCTGTCAGTTTAATAGGCCAGGCTGCCAGAAGCTGGGAAATTAAGCTTTCTGCAGGTGTAAGCCAGACCTGCAATTTGGGTACTGCCTTATCCTTAAGGAGCTGGAATCCTGTGCGTGATCTAGTTCATCCTCGGGGAGGAGGGATTTTTCCTCCTTGTCTGGTTTATCTTTGGCACAAGCTTGCCTGAAAGCTGGGGGCGGACTCCTCAGATAGCTATTTGGGTGGGGACAGAGGCCCAGAGAGGGTGAGTGGCTGCTCTGGGCCACACAGCAATTCAGGATGGCCCCTCAGGATGGCCAGACACCCCAGTTATTTTCCATCTGTCTCCCACCTTCTCCCTCTAGAGAGCCAGCTCCTGGGGACAGGGGTCCAGAGCTATTCATCTCTTTAGCCCCAGCCCCTGGCCCAGCCCCTGGAACTTTGGCAAATATGAGCGCACCCGGGAGATCAGCAAGCAGGGCTCTCTGAGCAAGGTGGAGCATTCCTCCTGGGCAGAGGCGTCAAACTCACATCATGAAATCCTCACAAAACCCAGGAGGAAAGGTTTTTGAAGAGGAGGAAGTTGAGGCTCAGAGAGTTGAAGTTTAGTAACTTGCACAAAGTCCCCCAGCTAGTGAGGGGGAGGCCAGATTTCAAATCCAGTTTTGTCTATTCCTAAATATTCAGTACCTCCCGGCCCTGCCGGCTTCCCTGAAGGCCTCAGCCTGCGAGAAACCAAGGGCTGGGCCGCCCTGAACCATGAAGGCTGATGCCTTTGGCTGACTCTGTTTTCTGCTTGACCTCTGCTACCCTGGACCTCCCTCAGAGAGACCCGGATCGTGCTAGTCACAGTGACCAACTCACTCCCACCCCACAGCTGGGGTCCGATCCCCAGGAACTCACCCCACAAGCCCTCCATTGAAGGCTTGGGATCTCCCACGGAGTGGTAACGCCAAATTACTATGTGACCTTGGGCAAGTCACTTGCCATCTCTGGAGATCTGTTTCTTCCTATTAAAATGAAGACAGGCGTACCCACCTCCCAGAGTCGTTGCAAAGATTAAATGGGAGTGTGCTGAGCACAGAGGGGCAGCTCAGGAAGCTGGCACGGGAGCTGAGGAGGCCAAACAACATTCTGCATCTGGTTCCTTCCAGCTCTGACATTCTGCTCTTCTGTCGTTCCCAGCTTCTAGAATTATGGCCTAAGATTCCAAGATTAACATCCTCCAAACCCCCAGAGCCCACCAAGAGGTCACAGGAAGGCCTCCTCCTCCCTGGGCTTTCCACCCTCTCTCAGCCTCCAGCCCCAGCCTCCCGCATACATGCTGAGCAGAGGGTGGGCTCCAGCACCCCACCCTCCAGGTCCCCACCCAGGCCCCAGCCTCCTTACCTGCCCACTGGGTGAGAGCTCCCCTCCTTGCCGCCAAGCCACTTCTCTGCTGCCCCTCGCCCTGCCCAGTGCCCAGATACCCCCAGAGCACCCCTTAGCCAGGGTCCCCACACAGTGCCCACTTCCAGACCGCTTGTGGGCCCAGGCCCTCTCCTAGGCTCGCGGCGGCCACGTCTGCCCACAGAGCCTCTCCCATCTGGCCTCCAGCCCTGACTTCCCACGGGCGCCTGGTACATCACCCTCCATTTCCAGGACACGTCCTGGGGAGGCGGCAGGCAGGGGCGCAGATGGGGGGGTCTGCAGGCAGGAGCTGAGGGGTGGGGAGAGGGAGAGAAACGCCTCCCAAGGAAGAGAGAAGGGAAGGGGGGAACTGTAAGAAGCCAATAGAAATAGAGGGGAAAGGGGGGGTCGGTCGGAGGTGGAGAGAGAGAGAGAGGGAGAGAGAGAGAGAGAGAGAAGACAGTGAGTGGGTGGAAGCCAGAGTGGGGGGGAGCAATGAGAACTGCGTGGCAGGAGGGAAGGAGCAGGAGAGAGAGCGGGAGAAGGGGTGAGAGGGAGAGAAGCAGGGAGGCAGGGACCGGGAGCCGGGAAGGAGGACGGAGACGGAGGGGGTGGCAGGAGAGTGACAGAGAAGGACGGTGCCACAGATGGCGACACAGAGAGCCAAGGAAGGGGGGTGTCGGAGGGGCCGGAGAGCAGGTGCCAGGGGAGGGGGAGGGGCGGCAGGGGAAGCTGCAAGGGGGGCAGACCCCATGACCATGGGGCTTGGAGAGCAGAGCTGGGTGCTCAGGGAATCGGATGCCCCCAGGCCATGGGGGCACACATCCCCCAGGAGGATGGCTGGGACCAGGGCCAGGCAGCTGTGGGACTGGGTGGCAACGAGGGGAGGGCTGGATCACAGGGTGAGCACTGTGTTGCGAGTCCACAGTCCTGCTATCCTGGCTCATTGGCCACCGATGGACACCAGCCACAGAGGAAAGCCAGGTGCGGGTCATTGGTCCTGAGACTGGTTGATTCTGGAGAGCCCTGGGCAGGCTGAGGGGTGGAAGGACAGACAGGGTGAAGAGTAAATATTTCAGGCTTTGAGGGCCAAGGGAAGGGTGGAATTCTCTGGGGCAGTCACTTAAATTCAGTTCCAGGTTAGTATTTCCTACTGTCAAATGATTGCAAATGGTCATTCGGGAAATCCACTCCGAGCTGGCTGGCCGTACACAACTAAGCAGTGGGCCAGATTTGGCCCCTGGGCCAGATGTGCCAACCCCTGGTCTAAGATGCTTGCCTGGGGCTGGGGCAGGGGCCTGGCTGCCCCAGGACCCTGTGCCCCAGCTTGTGTGGATGGATGTGACCATGTGCCGGTCATCCCTTCTCTGGGCCTCAGTTTCCTCACTGGATGGCGGGGGCGCGTGCGTACTACAGACACTAAGGGTCAGTGAGTCATGACAGCCGTTGTTATTTGGCCCTCACCTCGAGCTGGCGGCTTCACGCACACCCCCTGGCTTCCCTGCCCACGCGGCGAGCAGCAGCAGTGTATTTAGTGTCTACACGGGGAAGCTGGGGCTCAAAGCGGGGAGCAGTTTGCTTGGGTCACACATGCCGTGAGTGGAGAAGCGGCCTCCTGCCGAAGGTATGTCCTGCTCACACCTCACGCAAGCAGCCTTTCTCAGGAGGGCAAGGCGGGAGGCAGGCAGAGAAGGAAGAAGGAAATGCATCTTTGTGGAGCACTTTCTGTGTGCCAGGTGCCACATCCAGGTGCCCTTCCACCGCGAGCCATTCCTCAGGACCAGGGCCGCACCTGCATTGTCCTGAGGTCCCCAGGGTTAGCGTGTTGTAGCCCTCAGAGTACCAGGAATCCAGTTCTCCCAGAGGTGCTGCGCCGGAGAGCTCTCCTCACACACCCCACCCACCCCTATGTCCAGGCGGCCTCCTCCTAGAGGCTTCCCCACCCCAGGTGGTCTAGGCCCCTCCCCCAAACTTCCCAGAGTCCCCCACAAGGCCTCTAGTCCAAGCCCATTGAGACTTTCATTTCCGTGTCTTCTGTGCTGGGCTTTGAGCTCCAGAAGGGCCGACTTTGTGTGTCCCACCATGCCCCCAAGCCTGGCACGAGCCTGGCATGAGGTGACATTTGCTGCATGTCTAACAAAGAAAAGAGGGTAGACGGACAGTTGGTGGCAGGGCGGCAGGAGACGGGAGGGTGTCTGCAGAAGGTCTGCTGGAGGTGGTGAGGGGTCCTGGACTCCAGGCTGGGGGGCAGGTGTGACCTGAGTCAGACACTGACTCCCACCCAGGGGCCTTCCCGGAGCAGAAGGGCCCCTGGGGCCCCTGATCAGCTCCTCCTCCTGGGAGTGGCAGGGCAGAAAGAGGAAGTGGGGCTCCACACCTGTGAGCTCTGGGGAGCTGGGGCCACTGGGGTCTGGGGGCCGTGGGGTGGCCCCACCCTGACTGGCTTGGAGGTCCTCAAGCATGAGAGCCTCTCACCTCAAGCTGGACCCGGCATGTCAGTGCTGTCACGTGTGCCTGGTATCCCAGAGGGACCCCTGGCCTGTCTTCCCAAGATAGGACATTGGTATGTCTCCCCCATCACACCCTGGCCTCCACAAAATTAGGGCCATCTCTCTCAGACTGGAGGGCTCACCAGGACCAACGACTGTGCCTGTGCCATTGGACAGGTGGTTTTCCAGGGGCGCCCATCCCTGAGAGCCAGAACAGAGCCTCCTCCTCTCTCCTCTCTCCCACAATGCCTAGGCAAGAGCGGACCACTATGCAGAGTGGGGGTCTCAGCTACTGATGCTGAGGCTTGAGCCAAAACACCTTCACAGCTTAGCCGCTGGGGCTTTGTCACTGGAGTCCCTGTTAAGGGTGTCCTCTGGTTTATCAGCCCCTGGGGGCTCCTGCTGGGGTTTAATCTTACTTTCTCCACTTACTGGCTGTGTGACCTTGGATATGTGACTTAACCTCTCTGAGCCTCAGTCCCTCATCTTCAGTACCTACTGCAGAGGGCTGCTGCAAGGATAGAATTAGTTAACCCCTTTACGCAGCAGCTACCAGGGACACGGAAAGCTACGTGTTAGTGTGACCCTCCCACTCCTCACCTGCGGTGCTGGGAACCAGCCTAAGGGACCGGGCAGCACGACTTAATGAAACCACTCTGTGAACTTTTTTCTTCGTGGAAAATGTCCACCTTCCTGCCTAGTCACAGAGTTCTTGTGAAGATCAAATGAAGGAAATGCCTGTCAGCTTGTCACCCCAACATCAAGTCTACGGCTTCGAGCTCAAACTCAGCCTTCTAACCTGACCACTGCTCTCCACACTCCGAGGATCCCTTCTGCCAAGCCACCCTCACCTCTTGTTGGTTGCCCTGTTTCTGCCCTTGCACCTTCCTCAGCAGGGAGAGTGAGTCTGTTAAAAGCAGCTCACACAGATGCAAGAGACTGTTAATGGAATAGAAAATAGAGAACAGGAGTACAGAGCAGCTGAGGCAGAGAGAGATAAAAGGATTTCTAGGAATGAAAGAATATTAAAAGAACTGTGTGACCAATCCAAACGGAACGATATTCACATTATAGGAGTACCAGAGGAAGAAGAGAGAGAAAAAGGGATAGAAAGTGTCTTTGAAGAAATAATTGCTGAAAACTTTCCCTCGCTGGGGAAGGAAGTAGTCTCGCAGTCCACCGAAGCTCATAGATCTCCCAACACAAGGGACCCAAGGAAGACAACACCAAGACACATAATAATTAAGATGGCAAAGATCAAAGATAAAGACAGGGTATTAAAGGCAGCTAGAGAGAGAAAAAAGATCACCTACAAAGGAAAACCCATCAGACTATCATCAGACTTCTCAACAGAAACCTTACAGGCCAGAAGAGAATGGCATGATATATTTAACGTTATGAAACAGAAGGGCCTCGAACCAAGAATATTGTATCCAGCACGATTATCCTTTAAATATGATGGAGGGATTAAACAATTTCCAGACAAACGAAAGTTGAGAGAGTTTGCCTCTCATAAACCACCACTACAGGATATCTTAAATGGACTGCTCTAGATGGAAGTACACCTAAGGCTAAAAAAATGTCACCAGAGAAAATAAAATCATAGCAAAGAAAGCAGACCATCCAAATACTAACTAAAGGCAAAGAATAAAACACCTATTATAGAAAGAATGGAGGAGGAGGAATAAGAAGGGAGAGAAATAAAGAAACATCAGACTGTGTTTACAATAACTTAACAAGAAAGTTAAGTTAGATTGTTAGATAGTAAAGAAGCAACCCTTGAACCCTTGGTAACCACGAATCTAAAGCCAGCAATGGCAATAAGTACATACCTATCAATAATCACCCTAAATGTAAATGGACTGAATGCACCAATCAAAAGACACAGAGTAACAGAATGGATAAAAAAGCAAGACCCATCTATATGCTGCCTACAAGAAACTCACCTCAAATCCAAAGATATACACAGACTAAAAGTGAAGGGATGGAAAAAGATATTTCATGCAAACAACAAAGAGAAAAAAGCAGGTGTTGCAGTACTTGTATCAGACAAAATAGACTTCAAAACGAAGAAAGTAGCAAAAGATAAAGAAGGACATTACATAATGATAAAGGGGTCAGTCCAACAAGAAGATATAACCATTATAAATATATATGCACCCAACACAGGAGCGCCAGCATATGTGAGACAAATACTAACAGAATTAAAGGAGGAAATAGACAGCAATGCATACATCTTAGGAGACTTCAACACACCACTCACTCCAGAGGACAGATCAACCAGACAGAAAATAAGTAAAGACACAGAGGCACTGAACAACACACTAGAACAGATGGACCTAACAGACATCTACAGAACTCTACACCCAAAAGCAACAGGATACACATTCTTCTCAAGTGCACATGGAACATTTTCCAGAATAGACCACATACTAGGCCACAAAAAGAACCTCAGTAATTTCAAAAATATTGAAATCCTACCAACCAACTTCTCAGATCACCAAGGTATAAAACTAGAAATAAATTTTAGAAAGAAATCAAAAAGGCTCACAAATACATGGAGACTTAACAACACTCTCCTAATTAATCAATGGGTTAATGACCAAATCAAAACAGAAATCAAAAATATATGGAGACTAATGACAACAACAACACAAAGCCACAACTTCTGTGGGACGCAGCAAAGGCAGTTCTAAGAGGAAAGTATATTGCAATCCAGGCCTATTTAAAGAAGGAAGAACATTCCCAAATGAATAGTCTAAAGACACAATTACTGAAATTGGAAAAAGAAGAACAAATGAGGCCCAAAGTCACCAGAAGGAGGGACATAATAAAGATTAGAGAAGAAATAAATAAAATTGAGAAGAATAAAACAATAGAAAAAATCAATAAACCAAGAGCTGGTTCTTTGAAAAAATAAACAAAATAGATAAACACCTAGCCAGACTCATTAAGAGAAAAAGAGAATCTACACACATAAACACAATCAGAAATGAGAAAGGAAAAATCACGACGGACCCCACAGAAATACAAAGAATCATAAGAGAATATTATGAGAACCTATATGCTAACAAGCTGGAAAACATAGAAGAAATGGACAACTTCTTAGAAAAATACAACCTTCCAAGACTGACCAAGCAAGAAACAGAAAAACTAAACAGACCAATCACCAGCAACGAAATTGAATTGGTAATCAAAAACTACCCAAGAACAAAACCCCCGGGCCTGATGGATTCACCTCTGAATTCTACCAGACATATAGAGAAGAAATAACACCGATTCTCCTTAAAGTTTTCCAAAAAATAGAAGAGGAGGGAACACTTCCAAACTCATTCTATGAAGCCAGCATCACTCTAATACCTAAACCGGGCACAGACCTCACCAAAAAAGAAAATTACAGACCAATATCCCTGATGAACGTAGATGCAAAAATACTCAACAAAATATTAGCAAACCAAATTCAAAAATACATCAAGAGGATCATACACCATGATGAAGTGGGATTCATCCCAGGGATGCAAGGATGGTACAACATTCGAAAATCCATCAACATCATCCACCACATCAACAAAAAGAAGAACAAAAACCACATGATCATCTCCATAGATGCTGAAAAAGCATTTGACAAAATTCAGCATCCATTCCTGATTAAAACTCTCAACAAAATGGGTATAGACGGCAAGTACCTCAACATCATAAAGGCTATATATGACAAACCCACAGCTAACATCATACTTAACGGCGAGACGCTGAAAGCTTTTCATCTAAGATCGGAACAAGACAGGGATGCCCACTCTCTCCACTGTTATTCAACATAGTACTGGAGGTCCTAGCCACAGCAATAAGACAAAACAAAGACATACAAGGCATCCAGATTGGTAAAGAAGAAGTCAAATTGTCACTATTTGCAGATGACATGATACTGTACATAAAAAACCCTAAAGACTCCATTCCAAAACTACTAGAACTAATATCTGAATTCAGCAAAGTTGCAGGATACAAAATTAACACACAGAAATCTGTTGCTTTCCTATACACTAATGATGAACTAACAGAAAGAGAAATCAGAAAAACAATTCCATTCACAATTGCATCAAAAAGAATAAAATACCTAGGAATAAACCTAACGAAGGAAGTGAAAGACCTGTACTGTGAAAACTACAAGACACTCCTAAGAGAAATTAAAGAGGACACTAACAAATGGAAATGCATCCCATGCTCTTGGCTAGAAGAATAAATATTGTCAAAATGGCTATACTACCTAAAGCAATCTACAGATTCAATGCAATCCCTATCAAACTACCAACAGCTTTCTTCAATGAACTGGAACAAATAATTCTAAAATTCATATGGAACCACAAAAGACCCCGAATAGCCAAAGCAATCCTGAGAAGGAGGAATAAAACGGGGGGAATTACACTCCCTGACTTCAAGCTCTACTACAAAGCCACAGTAATCAAGACAATTTGGTATTGGCACAAAAACAGACCCACAGACCAGTGGAACAGAATAGAAAATCCAAACATTAACCCAAACATATACAGTCAATTAATATTTGATTAAGGAGCCTTGGATATACAATGGGGAGATGACAGCCTCTTCAGCAGCTGGTGTTGGAAAAACTGGTCAGCTACATGTAAGACAATGAAACTGGACTACTGTCTAGCCCCATACACAAAGGTAAACTCAAGGTGGATCAAAGACCTGAATGTAAGTCATGAAACCATAAAACTCTTAGAAAAAAACATAGGCAAAAATCTCTTGGACATAAACATGAGCAACTTCTTCATGAACATATCTCCCCGGGCAAGGGAAACAAAAGCAAAGATGAACAAGTGGGACTATATCAAGCTGAAAAGCTTCTGTACAGCAAAGGACACCATCAGTAGAACAAAAAGACTTCCTACAGTATGGGAGAATATATTCATAAAAAACGTATCTGATAAAGGGTTGACAGCCAAAATATATAAAGAACTCATGCACCTTAACAAACAGAAAGCAAATAATCCAGTTAAGAAATGGGCAGAGAATATGAATAGACACTTCTCCAAAGAAGAAATTCAGATGGCCAACAGGCACATGAAAAGATGCTCCACATCGCTAATCATCAGAGAAATGCAGATTAAAACCACAATGAGATATCACCTCACACCAGTGAGGATGGCCAACATCCAAAACACAAACAACAACAAATGTTGGCGAGGATGTGGAGAAAAGGGAACCCTCCTACACTGCTGGTGGGAATGTAAATTAGTACAACCATTGTGGAAAGCAGTATGGAGGTTCCTCAAAAAACTCAAAATAGAAATACCATTTGATCCAGGAATTGCACTCCTAGGAATTTACCCTAAGAATGCAGCAGCCCAATTTGAAAAGGACAGATGCACCCCTATGTTTATTGCAGCACTATTTACAATAGCCAAGAAATGGAAGAACCTAAGTGTCCATCAGTAGATGAATGGATAAAGAAGATGTGGTACATATACACAATGGAATATTTTTCAGCCATAAGAAGAAAACAAATCCTACCATTTGCAACAATATGGATGGAGCTAGAGGGTATTATGCTCAGTGAAATAAGCCAAGCCGAAAAAGACAAGTATCAAATGATTTCACTCATATGTGGAGTATAAGAACAAAGAAAAAAACTGAAGGAACAAAATAGCAGCAGACTCACAGAACCCAAGAACGGACTAATAGTTACCAAAGGGAAAGGGGCTGGGGAGGATGGGTGGGAAGGGAGGGACAAGGGGGAAAAAGGGGGCATTACGATTAGCAGATGTTATGTTGGGGGGGCACGGGGAGGGCTGTACAACCCAGAGAAGACAAGTAGTGACTCTATAGCATCTCACTATGCTGATGGACAGTGACTGTAATGGGGTTGGTGGGGGGGACCTGAAGAAGGGGGTAGTGTAATCACCATAATATTGCTCATTTAATTGTAGATTAATGATATCAAAATAAACTTAAAAAAAAAGAATAAAGCAAAAACTGAAGCAACATAACAGCAGCAGACTCAAAGACCCAAGAATGGACTAAGAGTTACCTAAGGGAAAGGGACTGCGGAGGATGGGTGGGAAGGGAGGGACAAGGGGGCAAAAAGGGCATTACGGTTAGCAGAGATAATATGGGCAGGGGGACATGGGGAAGGTAGTAGAACACAGAGAAAACAAGTAGTGATTTTATAGCATCTTACTACGCCGATGGATAGTGACTGTAATGAGGTATGTGGTGAGGATTTGATAATAGGGGGAGTCTAGTAACCATAATGTTGCTCATGTAATTGTACATTAATGATACCAAGATTAAAAAAAAAAAGGTCTATAGGGGAGTGATGAAGATTAAGATGAAAATGGAGAGAAGAGGGAAAAAAAGGAGTGTTAAAATTTTAGATAGGATGGTTTGGGAAGGCACCCCTGGAACAGCCTCACTTAAGGAAGTGAGGAGGTTAACCTTATGGCTCTCTGGGGAAAGAGCATTCCAGGGGATGGGAACAGCTCATGCAAAGGACCTGGTGAAGGGAGCCCTATGGATTGCAGTTAAGTTATGATTGTGGTTCAAGAGGGGCTAGAGAGGAACGAGTGAGAAGGCAATAGGAGTAATGTTAGTGAAGTGACTAGATCGTATCAATCCTTATGCCCCAGAAAAAGCACTTGGTTTTTACGCTGAGGGAGATTTGAAGTCCTTACAGGGTTTGAGCAGAGGAATGGCATGATCTGATTTCTGTTTTCACATACCACTGTCCTGAACATAGACTGGATGAGGGTAAGTGCAAAAGCAGAGGCCAGTTAGGCCACTGCCAGAGTCCAGGTAACAGATGATGGCCCCCTGAAGCAAGGCAATGAGGCTGGGGATTCTGGAAGACACTGGATTCAGCCTTTGCTTGATAGGATTCACTGATGGGCTTCTGTGGGGTGTGAGAGAAAGAGGAATAATGGCATCAATGTTTTTGGCCTAAGCAGTTAGAAGAACAGAATTAACGTCAGTCAAAAGGGAGGCTGCCAGGAGGGCATGGGGATTGGAGCTTCATTTTGAACATGTGAAGTTTAACATTAGACATGTCAGTGCAGATGACAAGAAGCACTTTTTAATGGAAAAAATACAAAACTGGTTTTTAAATATTATTGAACCAATAGTAGCTTTTCTCAGCATAATCTAAAGGCAGAATTATTATGTTTGTGTTCACAAAATATTTTGAAATTGAAAAAGAACCCTGTACTGGAAAGGGTTGGAAACAAAGGTAAGTCTAAGTGACACTTTTAGTGTCCAATAAATATTATTTTCCTTTTCTTCTTCCTTTAATACATGTTGATTTCAAAATTTGCATCATCATATAGATTTTGGAATCTTAATTTTGGCCTTGAGCTTTTTTTTTTCTCTTAAAGCTTTTAATGGAACTTGTGTTCACTGGCCCATGTTATTTTATTTTGGAAGGGAATTATTATTTTTTGTGTACCTCAGCTATGACTTTTATGTCACTTGATGATGAAAGAAGTGAGAGACAGAGCTCTTTGCTATTCTGGAATTTACCATGTGAGGTTCAGAAATACTTGGTATGTCTCATAGGAAAATGCTGCTGTCCTAGTGATATTTTATTTAGCTTAAACACATAATTTTACTAGCATCAATTTGTGCTGGTTTTTAACATCTACCTTCTCAGTCTTATGCAGGGAAATACGTGCCAGCCATCTCTCACTATATCCACGTACTCAACCCCGTGATGTCGATGAAGGTTAACCTGAAAGGAATTGCTATCGGAGATGCATATTCTGATCCTGAATCCGTAGGTATCTCCTTTTTTCTTTCCACTTCTCTTCCTAAGGAGATTAAATTCCCTTTACTCAAATGGAGGGTCCTCTTTCCTAACTTAATAAAGGGAGATACAATTGCCCAGTTGACTTTCTAATGATTAAATTTTCTAATTTTTACCAAATGTTTTAAGGTGTCAACTTACTGTGTCAGCCTAGGTTGTCTGTGAGTACAACTGTAGGGGTGTGTGTATGGGGGGGTTTGTGTATTTTGTATATGTTTGTATGTTGTGTGTTATATGTGTTTTGTGTATGTTATATGTGGGGGGTTATGCATGCATTGTGTGTCTGTTTTGTGTATATGATGTGCGTCTATGTGTGTGTGTTGTGTGGTATGCCTTGTATGTTGTATGTATGTCTTTGTGTGTGATGTGTATGTGTGTGTTGCATGTGGTGTGTGTGTGTAAATAATCACCTTGCTTGGCTAATTCCACGAGATAGACAAATTTCAAAGGGTTGTATCACCGAGCAAACAGGCTTCTCTAACTTCTCCCTTTCTCTCCGTGTGGCATTTGTGCTTGTCTTCCTCCTCAGCTCGTAGAGAGCTGTGCAGCATTCCTGTACCAGGCTGGCTTGTTGGATGAGAAGCAGCGGAAGTACTTCCAGAAGCAGTGCGATGCGTGTATGAAATACATCCAGGAGAAGAAGTGGCTTCAAGCCTCTGAAGTGAATTCAGGGCCTTGGAGCCACGAGCACCCTCTGAGGAGGGCCTAGCAGTGCCTGGGCTTCTGTTGTTAGAGAAGGTGTACCTGGTAATGCTGCCCAAGATCAGGAGGCGAGATGGGCGGGCTCGTAATGAAGGAAAGGACTGTCCAGGTTTCTTTGAATTTACTTCAGCTGTATTTTAAACTGGTGATCACCTCGGGGTGTTTATCTAACTGTGGATTTCATTAACTGTTTTGATTTCTTCAAATGCTGTGTGGGCCCTAAAGGCCTACCCTATCATAAGGAAATCAGAAGAAAGGAAACCTAGAAAGTGGATGCATATGCTTCAACGTATGCTCAAAACCCTTCAAAAGGGTAATAGCCACACCCAGGGCTTCAGCTGGAGAAGTGACCACGGTGTGTAACAAATGCCACATGTTCCTGTGTGTCAGAAACTAAGATTAAGAAGTGTAGTAATTTGAAACTTTTACAAAGAGCCATTGGTATTTTTAAGTATTATCACATTGTTATCCTAAAATTGAATTTGAGAATTGAACAATGTGGTTATCTTCTTTATCCTTTCTTTGTTGTTATTTAAAATGTAAGATTATAGTAAATACCGCAGTGCGGGAAGCTGGGTTTGGTTCGCTTTTGTTTTTGCCAGTGCGGTCAAAGGTCATGTGTAAATCATCTTCCTTACAGGCGCTTCGGCCCGCCTTTACCGTGATCCATCATGCTTCACACGTTAGTAAATGAGGAAGGATTGAATTTTGAGGACTTTAATCATTTTGTTATTGGAAGCACGTCTTGAATAGTTGATGTAAAGGCACTATTGTTATTAAGCCTGGGGCCTGATGTTGATAGCCTTCTAGTCACTGCAGGTCAGACAGTTCTGATCAAGAGAGGAGACATACAGACTTGGGTGGGAGGGTGACAGAAAGTTCTGCTCCATTTAACAAGCAGGGTGCCAGGGCACTACGTGAAATCCCCAAGGCAGTGACTGCCCTTGCTGTGAATTCTCACAGGCCCTGAGCCACCCCGCGGGATGCGAACAGCCTCCCCTTTCTCTGTGTCCGGACACAAGATGTGGCTACAGAGTGTGGATTCAGAATTTTTTGTGCAATTGCAAATGTGAGGGAAGAGGGATCTTACCGGGGACATGTGGGTCATTCTTCAACTTGCAATGACAGCATTTTCAAGACTGGTTTTAGGCTATCTGCTGTGGTAGGCAGAAAGGGCCTACAGGACTAAATCTTCAGAATCCAGAATTCATATCAAATTTTACATCACATGACACCAGTCTGCATGTGAGATGTTTGATGCGTTTTTGAAGAAGCATACAGGGACTAAGCAATGTGAGGAGCAGGAACATCTGACCAGTCCACAGGGAGAGAGGAAGCGGAAAGCTGTCTGTGGTACAGGATGCAGCTGCCCGAGCGCCCGCAGGATTAGGGCAACTGACAGCCAATGATTTTTGACTCTTTCTGAAATAAAATCCATTCTTAAAGGCTGAATTTATATTCCCATTGGTGTTGAAGATAATTTTTAAAGAGGAATTCCAAAAATCCTGCATTCAGGACTACTGATAGCCTACAGTGTCCCCTCTGGGTAGAAAGATTTGAAAAAGCCAGCTCTCTGTACTGACATGGTCCTGTGCACTCAGGGCTTCACAAGTAGGTGTGTCCATTGTGTGAGGATAAAGATGGCCAGTTCTCCAAACTCAGCCCTCTGCCAGGTTATCCAGCCTGACAAGCAGAGTTTTGACTGGTTCTCTGCCCCTTCTCATCCTTCAGCCAGGTATCCCCATGGAGTACACAGTCTGCATAGCCAGATACACTGGCCCTGAGGAACTGTCACACTGCTAAAGTTTACTTATTACACACACAATAAGCACACTAAGAATGCTAAAGCATACTTATTACACAAATACACACACACACACACACACACACACACACACACACACACACCTTCCACAGTGATGGTTCTTTCATACTTGGTCCCTAACCGCATGCCCACAGTAACTTGGATAAGTTAGGTTGCTTCATGTTTGAAAAAGAAAACTAACCTAATAAAATCATGAAATTTTATATTAAGTGTGAAAGCCTGGCCAGAAAAAATTGAAGACCAGGAAGCACTGCAGTCAGCTTGTTGGGGAGCTGGGTGCGTGTGGCTGAGTGTGCAGGCTGCAGAGGCATGGCTTGGGTCCGACTCTCCTCTCTGACGTTTTTAGGGAGGCGTCCTTAGCAAGCGACTTAGCCTAGTTGAGCCTCAGTTTCCTCACCTGAAATACGAGGAGGCTACTCTCTTACCTCATGAGAGATCTAAATGCATACTTGATGGATGGTTTTGAAAATGAGCTGAATTCATTTCTTAAGATCCTTTTAACAAGAGACCCTTACATCTCAGTGTCCTCATCCCAAAATCTCCCACTGTTCTCAATCTCTCCTGTG
Source organism: Smutsia gigantea (assembly GCA_032199065.1). Classification (NCBI taxonomy): domain Eukaryota; kingdom Metazoa; phylum Chordata; class Mammalia; order Pholidota; family Manidae; genus Smutsia; species Smutsia gigantea. The sequence continues at coordinate 40,915 of JAVSCE010003774.1, forward strand.
ACTGTTCTCTCCATATTCTTGCTCTACCCCAAACCACCTGCTCCCCTGAAGCTGCTTCCCCTGCAGCCCTCTCCAGTGGGGCTGTTTCCTCCTTTACCTGCTTTGTATCACTCAGTTCAAGGTAGAGTGAGTCTTCCCCTTGCTCCACACTGCTATTTCCAGATAATGTGCCCTTCACCCTAAAGCACTGAGCTTTGAATCTCATGTTCCCACATGACAGCACTCAATGCTTTTTGTAGCTGTCTGCCAACCCAGGCTGCTCCTTCTCATCCTCTGCACCTTTGAGCTCCAGCCTCACTGTCACTTTCCAGCATTTCTGGCGATGGCAGCATCCACATTGATGACCCTTTACTACTTTGGTCCCTCGGTTACTTTGTCTCCTCTTTCTCTCTCTTTAGTGATCTTGTTCTCTTCTTTTCTTCAGCTGCTCATTCCCTTTACCAAGGGAAGAAATGGCCACAATCACTCCACAAGCCCAGATTCAGACATGTTCCTCTATCTGCCACTTCCCATCCTGCCAGCTCACTTCTGTGAATGTGCCAACTTGAATAACATTCCTGCAACCCCATGTGTTTCAGCCATTGATCCTACTCCCCCTTAGTGTTCCCTAACCCTCTCAAGTCTTAATTTATCTAATCACCCAACTTAAACCCAAGCTTAGTCATTATATACATTCCCAACCTATGCTCCTTTCAACCCTTCCTCCAACTCACTTGGCCAAACCACAGTCCTGGCCAAAGGCACCTCTCTGCCATGCCATACCTGCCTCCTTGCAGCGGCACATGGCCAGAGAAAAGCACACAAGCATGCTGATTGTTCTCACCCTTAGCAGATGACCAGGTTTTTCAAGTCAAATGTCCAAAGATAACTTCCACCAGATCCAAGCACCTGCACCTATGTCCACATCCTCTGCCCCCTAGCCTTGTACTGTGGGTGAGTGGTCAACAATCCATGTTATGGCAAGTCCTCCTGCAATGCTCACTCCTGCATGCAGGGGCGTGGGCTCACTGTTTCCTCTACCTGGAACGTCCTTTTCCTAGATGTCTGCATGGCTTGCTTCCTCCCTTCCCACAGGTCTTTACTCAAATGCCACCTTCTCAGTGAGACCTGTTTTCTCTCTGCAATGTCCCTTGCATTTCTGTACACACCTGCCCACATGCACCCATGACACCTCCTAGTCTCCTTCTATTTAGTTTTCCCCTTGACTTTTAGTGCTGTCTTAAATACTGCATATTTTACCTGTTCATGCTTGGTTACTGTCCCCTTCTAGAATATAACTCCACAAGGAAGCACTTTTCATCTGTCTTGTTCACTGCTGTTTCCCCAGTGCAGCTAGGGCAGCATCTAGCAGAGATGTGCAAAAAGTGGTTGTTGAATGAAAGTGCAGGAATGAAAAAGTTATACTGAATAAATGAAATGACAAATGCCTGTATATTTTTACCAACTCTGATGTTTTCCTTCTTTTCCTCCCCCCGACTCCTGACCTAGGTACTGGAGAAACTACTAGATGGTGACTTAACAAACAACCCCTCTTACTTCCAGAAGGTTATAGGATGTACTAATTACTATAATATTTTACAGTATGTGGTAAGGACATCGTTTAAGAAACCGTAACAGTGTTTGCTTACAGCTTTCGGAAAAACCAAACTTCCTTCTATTTGACAAATATAATAGCTGACTTTATACTGGACAAATATGTCCAAATGGTATTGCATTATTTGGCCTACTAATCACAGGATTTTTTTTCCCCACCAGTGTTGTATACATTCTAACCTGACCACTGAGAATGTGTAGTATTCTAGATAACTCAAAACAATCTCAGATTAACACAACTTTCCCCAGTAGAGTTTGTTATACAGAAGTTCTTTTGTCAAGGATAGAGGCCAGGATTGCAGTTCGGGTGATAGGTCCCAGAACACTAGGCCTTTAGCAAGTTTCTTGAAAATGCCCACATTATTTGGTTTGTACTTAAGAAAGCTTGGAAAATCAAAACTGCCAAAGCCTTTATGAAAATATTTGCTTTGTCTTCCTTTTAACTTAAGATGTTTTATGTGGTTAGTATGGCCCTTACTTGGAGCCCTCTGGAATATTTCTCAAAGTATTCAAGTAGTTTCTTTTGAAAAAGCAGGCCAAAGTTGATGTCTTTTGTGTGGAATTAAACAAATAAGACAAAGGGAGCCAGAGTGGGGATTTGGGTTTGAATGATCTCTGTCTAGTTCATATGACAATGCATTCTGCTTTTAAAATTGCCTTAATTGTGAACTATTTGAAATAAAATATAAAATTAATTTCAATGGAATTTGCCAACCCTGGGGTTTTGGATTTAGACTCTACTAAGATGAGAACAAAAGGTAGGCAAGAGAGAAACAAAATTTGTGATCACATTTTTTCTTTACAAAACAATGTATTCACAGCAAAATTGTCAATGATGCACAAAATTATTGGTCTAAATGCTAACATTTTTTATACATTCATAACTTTTTAAAAACAGCATCTCCTTTTTTCTTTTAGTATAATGAATATTTGCAGAGACTTTTATGTAGTATATTTTTTTAAAAATTAAGGCTCCTGGACAACTTTATTTTTTGATCTCACAACCTTTATAAAGTATCGCCTATTTTTTACGCTTGATGTATTTTGTCCTTCAATTATGGTTAGGTGATTGCTTTTTGTTTGTGGTTTAATAAGCAGCAAAACATGGAAAATAAAGCCTCAGTTTTTAATCTACCATGCCACCACCTTGGCCCCTAATGGTCCATTTGACCTTCTTTCCACGCAACCTCCAACAAGGAGCAAATTGATTCGGCTGATCTCACCTCATCTGTTTTCTCTCTCTTTGCTTTGAATGGAGTTGTTAATTGGAGTTACAGATTGCAAAACATTCGTTTCCAAAAAGGAAAATCCAATGTTTGCAAGTTCAGTATTGGCTCCAAGAGTACTCCATCAGCTCATCCAGATTTGTTGTTAGTAAAATTTAAGTATCTCAAAACCCCCAAGTTAAAAGTTTCAGGGTGGAGACAAGTGAATAGCCATGTCTCATCTTGTTCATTGTGGTATGTATTATGGGGAATTTGAAGTGTTTCCTGGCATGCTGTTCCTAATGATGTTAGGAACATACAGTTAGGATAACATCCAGTGATGTTCCCTAATGTCTTTCTGATGCTCCCTTCTGCCAGGAACCCGCAGACCAAAGTTACTATGTGAAGTATTTGTCCCTCCCACAAGTGAGACAAGCCATCCATGTGGGAAACTGGACTTTTAATGATGGATCCGAAGTTGAAAAGAACTTGCAAGAAGACACAGTAAAGTCAGTTAAGCCATGGTTAACTGAAATTATGAACAATTACAAGGGAAGAGAGTTACTTCAGTTACTGTCCATTTTAGGAACTTTCTCCAGAGGTGCCTTTCTTTTATTTGTAATTTGTCCCCTGCCATTTTTTACTTTTATGATATTTTACAAATATTTATAATAACCCCTTTATTGTTTGATTTTTTTGAACTACAAGTTTTGTTTTTTTCTCTTCTAATTAAATCACTTTCCCCTGATAGTTCCCTAAAATGAAATTCTCTTTGGAACATGCCACCTCTCATCATTTCTCAAGAAAAGAAGTATAACAGAGCCGAGAAGATGACTGGCCTTGTATAAACTTATTTTCCCTTATTGTTTCCTCTAAAATATTAATCCCAACAAAGACAGGGATAAAGGAAATCAACTGGTTATTCCAGAAATACATTCTGCCTAATAATTGTATTCATCCATGTTGCTCAACCACAATTTGTTCAGTATCTGCTTTAGGTCAGACACTGTGTTAGGCTGTCAGGTTGAAATGATGAATGAGAAAGGGTCCCTGTTTTAAGTGTGTAAAGTCAAACACCATGTTATCTAAAGTGCTCCACCTGATTTGCCACTGAAGGTACTAAAGGATAGTGGAGGAATGGAAAGGAAGCCCTAAAGTTTCGGGCAAAGGAGCCATAGGCCCTAGAACTCTCCATAAAGGGAGGACCAAGAGCAAGCGATGCAGGGGAAGTCATCCTAGGCACGTGTTCCCTGCTACTGCTCTTCTCACCTCCTCTGACCCTCCACGGCTTCTCCTCTGTCCTGGGCACAGTCCGCGGAGTGATTCTGCAGGAGGAGTGCGCTGATGATAGAGGAGATCTCCACCTGAGGTGATCCACTCCCTCCCTATTTCCTGGCAGAGGCAAAGGTTATCTTTGGGCTGAACAAAAAACAAGGCAACCAGTAACCAGCACACCTTTGTATGAATTAGAAAAAAGGCAACCACTCCTCAAGATACTTTATTTCCATCTGTCAATAAATTGTCCTAATATACTGCTTTTATTTGGACCAGACATTTTACTACCATTTCTACAATGTCTACATTAGGAATATTGTCCCTTGGGATCATTCAGTGTACAACCTTCAGTACTGTCCGGAGAGTACCTGGCCAAAGGCACCCTTACTACATTGTACTTTGGAATATGCCAGACCTACAAGGCCCTGCCCTATTTTCTGTTCCTGCCTCTGGTACACAGTTTGAGTCCCTTAGACACACAACTCTTTTTTTTGGAAATGATCTAAGACCAATGGCATGCAGTCTACAAAGCCATTTTATAAATCTACAGAACTTGATATACTTACTTTCTAGGAAAGAAAGGGTCCAACTGGATGAGGTCAGCATTTCACCTATCCATGTGTTGGTTCAATCGAGAAAATGTCATGGCCTTAGACCTTGCCTCCTTAGAGCCTTCCCTGAGCATCTTCATGAAGCACTGCTGGTTGTTCTTTTTGCTGAGCTTTTAGACCATCTTGTCTCCACCACTCTGGCCATACTCAGCACACTGTACTGCCATTATGGGCTGTCAGTTCTAGCACCAGCCTGGAGCAAATCTCAGTAACAAACGAATGAAAAATCAGTTCTATAAATTAACACTATATCAAAAAATATCTAATAAACTTATCCACAACCCCTTAGATATTTATTATCCACAGACTTGTTAAACCAAAAAGAGCTTAGCATTTGCATTTTCAGGACATAAACTATGTGCTATAACATTTAAAAATGCAAAGTGGATTTTTTTTGAGTGGAGAGCAGATAAGGAACCTCTTATGTACCCTTGGGAGATACATCTTCTCACTATATACATTTAGCTAGAACAGGATTCCTTTCTCAGCCAAGTGAGGATAGGGTGGGACAGACAGCTCACCTGACGACACAAATTCTCCTGATATTGGCTAATCACTTAGAGTGCCCACTTGATTGAAAAAGGATACATTGATTAAAGATGGTCTTGCATTTGTTATTTAAACATCTGTCTCTGTTTCCATGTATCCTAAACCTACCAGTATGAATTCAAGTGAAATCAGAATATTTTCTAAACTTTCAAACTCTGAATCAGTTGACAGAAAAAGAGAACAGATTAGTGGTACAGATAAACCACATCGCATAAAGAAAGAGATCAAGTGTGCAGTCAATTTGAGTGCAGATCCAAAAGTGGCTGCCGCTAAAACAGACTGCATATTCATTGCTACTGGCATAGCCCACAGGGCAATGATTATCTTTGGCTTGTTGGTTAATAGTGGTGAACCTCAATGTACATGCAAAGGAATAAAAACAACATGAGCTGGCTTAAAGCATTAGTGCCCTCAAAGTTATATTTACATAAGATTCAGTGCTAATTTGTCATAGAAAATAATGCACATGTTTCTGTTCATAGGAACACGGAAGTCTTTTTCCAGTACTAGATGCATTTTAGCCAATGTAGAGCATCTCTAAGGAAGACCTTCATCAGTGTTTGGGAATGAACAGAAGTCCTGAGTACATCAGTTTCTGTGTAGATTAGGTGAAAATATAATCCTTTTCTTGTAAAGACCTATAGAGGATGTGTATGCAAAGTCATTCTCTTTTTAGTAATTTCAAATGTTTGGGTGGTAAACTGAAATATCATATTAGCAGTTTACAAAATAACTAGGAGGAGAAATAACCTGTTGGATTATTGGAATTTTTTATGATTAACTTAGGTCAGGGTGTTACGGGATTTTCAGGAGTCAGCTGGGTCATAGTGCCTGGTCGTTATGAGCATGAATTCTCAAGTCAGATGTTTTGAATTTGGGTTCTGCTTCCACCATTCATAGGCTGTGTTCCTCTGGGGGAGGATTCTTCAGCTCTCTGTGCTCAGCTTTCTCATCTGTAAATTGGAAATAATAATAGTACTTATGGGTGAGTTCTGTGAGGTTTAACTAGATTGTGTATGAAAACCACTTAGAATAGTGACTAGTGATTAAAGTGCTTGAAAATATAAGCTATTACTAAGGATGTTCAAGAAATTTTAACAAAAGTCCTTAAGCACCTGTTATATACAAAAGTTAAAGAAGAAACCCTGGAAAACACAAAAATAAAAAAGATTTGACAGACTTTTGTTTTCCATCTGGTATGTAAGGAGCTTAGAAGTTACCTCTCCATCCTAACAAGTAAAAAGAAAACAAACAGAAAATCAACAATTCTTAGATCTGTGAGAGAAGTAAGATCAAAGGGAAAACCACTTCTCCATAAACTGGAGAAACAGACAGGCAGATACAGAGAATCACAGCTAATCTGAGCAGAAACCCTTGAACAAAAAGTGCCCTAGAACCAGTGCCAGGGTAAGAAAACCTGAACGGTGATTTTTTACAATAAGAAAATGAACAACCTGATTAAAAAATGGCCAAAGACTTTAATGGATCTAAGCCTTAAGACCTTAATCTCACTCAAGAAGTTATACGGATGGCAGGTAAGCATATACAATGTTCAACATCATGTATCATTAGGGAGTTGCAAATTTAAACAGCAATGAGTACTACTGCGTACCTGTTAGAATAGCCAAAATCCCAAACACTGACAACACCTAATACTGGTGAGGATGTGGAGCAACGGAAACTCTCATTTATTGCTGGTGAGAATGCAAAGTGGTACAGCCACCATGGAAGACACTTTGGCAGTTTTTAAAAACAAAACTAATGGGACGCAGCAAAGGCAGTTATAAGAGGAAAGTATATTGCCATCCAGGCCTATCTAAAGAAAGAAGAACATTCCCAAATGAATAGTCTAAAGACACAATTACTGAAATTGGAAAAAGAAGAACAAATGAGACCCAAAGTCACGAGAAGGAGGAACATAATAAAGATCAGAGAAGAAATAAATAAAATTGAGAAGAACAAAACAATAGAAAAAATCAATGAAACCAAGAGCTGGTTCTTTGAAAAAAAAAAACAAAATAGATAACCCCCTAGCCAGTTCCATTAAGAGAAAAAGAGACTCTACACACATAAACAGAATCAGAAATGAGAAAGGAAAAATCACGACGGATCCCACAGAAATACAAAGAATTATAAGAGAATACTATGAGACTCTATATGCTAGCAAGCTGGAAAACCTAGAAGAAATGGACAACTTTTTAGAAAAATACAACCTTCCAAAACTGACCAAACAAGAAACAGAAAAACTAAACAGACCAATCACCAGCAATGAAATTGAAGCGGTAATCAAAAAACTACCCAAGAACAAAACCCCCGGACCAGATGGATTCACCTCTGAATTCTACCAGACATATAGAGAAGAAATAACACCCATTCTCCTTAAAGTTTTCCAAAAATAGAAGAGGAGGGAATACTTCCAAACTCATTCTATGAAGCCAGCATCACTCTAATACCAAAACCTGGCAAAGACGTCACCAAAAAAGAAAATTACAGACCAATATCCCTGATGAACGTAGATGCAAAAATACTCAACAAAATATTAGCAAACCGAATTCAAAAATACGTCAAGAGGATCATACACCATGATCAAGTGGGATTCATCCCAGGGATGCCAGGATGGTACAACATTCGACAATCCAACAACATCATCCACCACATCAATAAAAAGAAGAACAAAAACCACATGATCATCTCCATAGATGCTGAAAAAGTATTTGACAAAATTCAGCATCCATTCTTGATTAAAACTCTCAACAAAATGGGTAGAGAGGTCAAGTACCTCAACATCATAAAGGCCATATATGACAAACCCACAGCTAACATCATACTGAACAGCGAGAAGCTGAAAGCTTTTCATCTAAGATCAGGAACAAGACAGGGATGCCCACTCTCTCCACTGTTATTCAACATAGTATTGGAGGTCCTAGCCACGGCAATCTGACAAAACAAAGACATACAAGGCATCCAGATGGGTAAAGAAGAAGTCAAATTGTTATTATTTGCAGATGACATGATATTGTACATAAAAAACCCTAAAGACTCCACTCCAAAACTACTAGAACTAATATCTGAATTCAGCAAAGTTGCAGGTTACAAAATTAACACACAGAAATCTGTTGCTTTCCTATACACTAATGATGAACTAACAGAAAGAGAAATCAGAAAAACAATTCCATTCACAATTGCATCAAAAAGAATAAAATACCTAGGAATAAACCTAATGAAGGAAGGGAAAGACCTGTACTCTGAAAACTACAAGACACTCCTAAGAGAAATTAAAGAGGACACTAACAAATGGAAATGCATCCCATGCTCTTGGCTAGGAAGAATAAATATTGTCAAAATGGCTATACTACCTAAAGCAATCTACAGATTCAATGCAATCCCTATCAAACTACCAACAGCTTTCTTCAATGAACTGGAACAAATAATTCTAAAATTCATATGGAACCACAAAAGACCCCGAATAGCCAAAGCAATCCTGAGAAGGAGGAATAAAACAGGGGGAATTACACTCCCTGACTTCAAGCTCTACTACAAAGCCACAGTAATCAAGACAATTTGGTATTGGCACAAAAACAGACCCACAGACCAGTGGAACAGAATAGAAAATCCAAACATTAACCCAAACATATACAGTCAATTAATATTTGATAAAGTGCCTTGGATATACAATGGGGAGATGACAGCCTCTTCAGCAGCTGGTGTTGGAAAAACTGGACAGCTACACGTAAGAGAATGAAACTGGACTACTGTCTAGCCCCATACACAAAGGTAAACTCAAGGTGGATCAAAGACTGAATGTAAGTCATGAAACCATAAAACTCTTAGAAAAAAACATAGGCAAAAATCTCTTGGACATAAACATGAGCAACTTCTTCATGAACATATCTCCCCGGGCAAGGGAAACAAAAGCAAAAATGAACAAGTGGGACTATATCAAGCTGAAAAGCTTCTGTACAGCAAAGGACACCATCAGTAGAACAAAAAGACATCCTACAGTATGGGAGAATATATTCATAAATGACGTATCCGATAAGGGGTTGACATCCAAAATATATAAAGAACTCATGCACCTCAACAAACAAAGAGCAAATAATCCAATTAAGAAATGGGCAGAGGACATGAATAGACACTTCTCCAAAGAAGAAATTCAGATGGCCAACAGGCACATGAAAAGATGCTCCATATCATTAATCACCAAAGAAATGCAAATTAAAACCACATGAGATATCACCTCACACCAGTAAGGATGCCCAACATCCAAAATACAAACAACAACAAATATTGGCAAGGATGTGGAGAAAGGGGAACCCTCCTACACTGCTGGTGGGAATGCAAATTAGTTCAACCACTGTGGAAAGCAGTATGGAGGTTCCTCCAAAAACTCAAAATAAAAATACCATTTGACCCAGGAATTCCACTCCTAGGAATTTACCCTAAGAATTCAGCAGCCCAGTTTGAAAAAGACATATGCATGCCTATGTTTATCGCAGCACTATTTACAATAGCCAAGAAATGGAAGCAACCTAAGTGTCCATCAGTAGATGAATGGATAAAGAAGAAGTGGTACATATACACAATGGAATATTATACAGCCATAAGAAGAAAACAAATCCTACCATTTGCAACAACATGGATGGAGCTAGAGGGTATTATGCTCAGTGAAATAAGCCAAGCTGAAAAAGACAAGTAACAAATGATTTCACTCATATGTGGAATATAAGAACTGAGAAAAAAAAACTGAAGGAACAAAACAGCCGCAGACTCACAGAACCCAAGAACGGACTAATAGTTACCAAAGGGAAAGGGACTGGGGAGGATGGGTGGAAAGGGAGGAACAAGGGGGAAAAAGGGACACTACGATTAGCAGATGTAATGTTAGGGGGGCACGGGGAGGGCTGTACAACCCAGAGAGGACAAGTAGTGACTCTATGGCATCTCACTACGCTGATAGACAGTGACTGTAATGGGGTTGGGGGGGACCTGATGAAGGGGATAGTGTAATCACCATAATATTATTCATTTAATTGTAGATTAATGATATCAAAATAAACTTAAAAAAAAACTAAGCTAACAGTTCCTACCACGTGGTCCAGTAATCACACACCTTGGTATTTACCCAAATGAACTGAAAACTTATGTCTACACAAAAACCTTCACATAGATGTTTATGGGAGCTTTATTCATAATAGCTAAAAATTGGAAGCAACCAAGATGTCCTTAAGTAGGTGAGTGCATAAATAAACTCTAGTACAGACTATGGAATATTATTCAGCACTAAAAAGATGTGAGTTATCAAGCCATGAAAAGACATTGAGGAAACTTAAGTGAAAGAAGCCAGTCACAAAAGCCATATATTGTATGTTTTCAACTATACGACAGTCTCGATAAGGCAAAACTATAGAGACAGTAAAAAGTTCACTGGTTGCCAGGGGTTAGGGAGGAGGGAGGCACGAATAGGTAGCGCACAGAGGATTTTTAGGACAGTGAAACTATTCTGCATGATACTACAATGGTGAATACATGTCATTACATACTCGTCAAAGCCCCTTGTGCAACACCAAGAGTGAACCCTAATGTAAGCTATGTACTTTGAGTGATAATGATGTGTCAGTAAATATAGATTCATCAGTTGGTTGTAAGAAATGTACCACTAAATGTTAAAAGAGAAAAAAAATTTTTTTTTATCTTGATACAAGAAGGAGGATTTGATTAAATTAAACCCATTTAGGATAAAGTTTTTAACAAACTAGGAATAGTATCTCTCTTAGTTTCCTCTGGCTGCTACGACAGTTTACCACCAATTTAATGGCATAAACTACAGAAATGTATTTCTTCACAGTTCTCAAGAATAGAAATTCAGAGTCATGCTTACTGAGCTAAACCGAGGAGTCAGTAGGGCCACAGTCTCTGGAGGCTCCGTGATTCCTCGTCGCTTCCTGCTTCCGGTCCCTCTTGAACCTCCTTGGCTTGTGGCCGCGTCATTCCGGTCTCTGCTGCTGTGGTCAGGTTGCCTTCTCTTCTTCTTGGGTTAAATATCCTCCTGCTTTCCTCTTCTAAGAATATATGTGATTGCATGAGCGACCTTCTAGGTAACCCAGGATCATCTGCCCATCTCAAGATGCTTAATTACATCTACAAAGTATGTATCCATGTGTATGTGTTTATTATGTAAGGTAGCAGTCACACGTTTCAGGGACTGGTCCTAGATATCCGTGGGAGCCTACCACAGATAGTATGGGGCTTTTTTAACCTGATAAAAATCTACCAAAAGCCTACAATGGTAAGCATTATTATGTTTTGTGAAACGTAACACACATTCTTTTTAAAATCAGAGTTCATAGTGATGAAAAAAAATACATTTAAAAATAAATGGGGGAATTCCAATTAATGTATAAGTAATGATAGGATAGAAAATTGTTATTTGACAACTAATACAGTAATAGTTGTTTCAGTCAGGCAAGAATCGTCAATGAATACGAATATTAGTGAGTGAAAGTGTAGTGAGAAACAGGATATTTCTATAGTCTCAAAGAATCCACCTTCAAAATATTTATGATGAAGTGGAAAAAGTAAGTTCACAGTGAAGAAACCTGGCATTATAGGAACCAAATGATCTAAGTTAACATCACCAGTAATGGGATAAGTCAACCTTATGTGCCTCTCCTGATTTGTTGTACTGAGATGGACACAACAACACTAATGTGATAATCTTGCCAAAAATGTATAACATGAACTTGATCATGAGGAAATACCAAACTCAATTTGGGGGTGTCCCCAAAATAACTGGCCAGTACTTGTCAAAAGGTCATGAAAGACAAAAATAAATAAATAAAAGACAGGGGACTAAGGAGACTTGACAGCAAAATATATGTAATGTGTAATTTTTTCAGATCCAGGATCAGATAAAAGTTAATACTAAAGGACACTGGAAAGTTTTAATGAAATCTGTAGAATAGAATAGAATAGAATATTATATCAATATTAATTTTCTGGTTTTGATGATTGCATGGTGCTTATATAAGATGTTAATATTTTGAAATCTACATAAAGGGTACACAGCATTCTTTGTACTATCTCTTTAACAGCTTTATTGACAATATAACTCATATGCTACAAAATTCACCCATTTAGAATGTTAAAGTCCATGGTTTTTAGGATATTGACAAATGTTTGCAAACATCACCACTAGTTAATTTCAAAACACTTTTGTCATGTCCTCAAAAATCCCTTATCCTTTTGCAATAACTCCTAATTTCTCCCTCCTTCCAACTCCTAGCAACTACAAATCTACTGTTTTTATGGATTTGCCTATTTTGTATATTGTTTACATAAATGGAATCATATAATATGGCCTTTTGTGACTGGCTTCTTCCACTTAGCATGGGTTCATCCATGTAGCATGTATCAGTACTTCATTCTTTTTATTGCCAAATAATATTCCATTGTATGGATATAGCACCTTTTATTTACCCACTTATCAGCTGTTTCATTTTTTTTGGCTATTTTGAATAATGCTGCTGTGAACATTCATGTGCAAATTTTTGGGTGGACATATATTTTTAGTTACCTTGGGTAAATAAATACCTAGGAGTAGAATTGCTGGATCATGTGGTAACTCTACATTTAACATTTTGAAGAATTGGCAAATTGTTTTCTAAAGCAGCTGCTCCATATTACAGTTCCACAAACAATGGATGAGAGTTACCATTTCTCCACATCCTTGTCAACACTTACTATTATTTGGCATTTTGATTCTAGCCAGCCTATTGAGTGTGAACTGCTGTACCATTGTAGTTTTGATTGGTTCCCAAATGACTAATGATGTTGAACATCTTTCCGTGTGCTTTTTTCATTGTTCATTTTTGTGTCTTCTTTCGAGAAATGTCTATCTAAGTCCTTTATCAATTTATTAGTTGAATTATTTGTCTTTTTATTGTTGAGTTTAAGAGTTCTTTATGTATTTGGAAGGTAAGTCTTTTATCAAATATATGATTTGAATACATTTTCTCTCGTTCTGTGGGCTATTTTTTCATTTTCTTCATGGTATCAATTGAAGTTCAAAAGTTATAAATTTTGATGAAGTCTTCTTTGTATTTACTTTGATCATTTATGCTTTCAGTGTCATATCTAAGAAATCATTGCCTAACTCAAGGTAACAAAGATTTAGTCCTATGTTTTCTTTTGATTTTTCTAGTTTTAGCTCTTATTTGTCATTAATAGATATTAATAAACTATAGGTAGATACAACAACATAAAGACTCTTAGAAACATAGTGTTGAGTGAAAACAGCATGTTACAGGAGAATACATACTGAATAAAGCATGAAAACAAGTAAAAATAAATAACATTATTTTAAGATATATGCATGTGTGTTAAAACTTTTTTCAAAAGCAAGGAAATTCTAAGCCTAATCTCCAAGATAGTGGTTCTCTCTGTGGGGTTGATGGAGGACTGGAACAGGGTAGTCCCAGAAACTGCATAATTTCAATGATATTCATAACATACTATCCCTTAAGGTGGCATTTGTGGATGTCCTGTTATTAGTATGTTTTCTGACCTGTAGTTATGTTACAATTCTGTTTGTCATAGGTGCAACGTAATAGTAAACTTGAAGGAGGCAGACTGTGATTGGTGTTTTGCAGAGGTTTAACTGACCATGAGCTCAGTTTGGCCATGCCTTTCAAGTCCCTGAACATACTACAGAGAATTATGAGGCATTACGGTGGAGGCAAAGACTCTGATGTACTTTCACAGAGAATTCCATCAATTTTCCTCACTGTGGATATTGATTACATAATCCAAAATAGAAGGTAGTTACAATAATCTTTTTCTGCCTGGCTGTATATTCCCATTGGTGGACAGCAAATCTACCTTCCTGGCAGTAGTGTTTAAGTGTGTTCAGTGCCAGAAGCCAAGTGCCTGGAATTTGAATCTTCCTGTTTACTTCCTCATCTGGGAAATTCCATCTATCTCATAGGCAGTAAGCTTTGTAAGGGCATTTGTGTTCACCATTTCATACTCAGGGCCTGGTACAGTGCCTGGCACATAGTAGGCATCCAATAAGCTTTAATCTTGAAAGAATTGTCATTTGAACAAAGGAAATGATAAAATTTTTGACAGAGAGTAGGTTTTGCTTAATTCATTTTGCTTACTTTAATTTTCCCTTCCCCTGCCATTCTAAAACTGTCCTTCCACTTCAGCTGTGGTCCACATTGCTCATTTTCATTAGAGCTTTTAAAACATACCTAGTCATGGCCCACTCCACCAAAGGTTTGGATTTAATTGCCTAGCATAGCAACTAGCACATAGTGGTGCGCAATAAACTTGGAAGGAAGGGAGGGGAGAGGAAGGGAAGAAGGGCAGGATGGCAGAAAGAGAAATAGTTTGTTCATTTATACCATAAACTGTTTTCACAATAAACTTATATTCAATTATTATTAAGTGCAAATAATTCACCACTTTGTGAGTGATGTATATTGTGTGTGTATTTCATGTACCCCTCTCTTTTAAGCAGCTTTTTAAAAAAACAACAAACATACATTGATTGATGTAACATGTATCTTGATTTTTGAAAAGAATAAAATGTGTAGGGAATGGATAGGGCATCTCTAGGATCTAAGAAATGCAGCCCATATCCATAAGAGCTATTGGCTTTGAATCCCTACACTTTATAGAGGTCCCTTGATCCTTAGTCCTTTCTGAGTTACGCTCTTGTAATGATTCTTGCTAAAGAGTCCGAATATGTTTTCAACTTCCCTTTCTCTATCTGATTATTGTTCTTGCCTTCCAAAAAATATACCACCTATATTTTCAAAGACTTAAGTGTATATGAGAGAGAGAGAATGTGAGTGTGTGTGTGTGTGTGTGTGTGTGTGTGATGTATTTCCTGTGTGAAACCATTACTTCGACAAATAGGAGCTACAGCTCCATACATCCATGCATAGAGGCCATTTGAATCCAAAGCAAGACTTTGTCCTTGGATTTGATGTCCCTACTATAGCTAAGTTGTCTGGAGGCCACTGCAGTTTTAGGAGGTACCACCTCCAAATGCTGATTCTTACTTTCACATGCTTGTGCTTTTTAAAGGTTAAATTTCCCTGGGGTAGGGCTTAGTTTGCTGTGTATAAAAGTTCATCTAGTCAGGAAATTGTAAGTATAAAGTTACATTTCCCTGTCACTTATCATTCTGCAGCTCATTAAATTTCAACTAATTGCATCTTCAGAATTCAGGATCTTAATGTTCCCCAGCTTCAACACCAGACTGAAATCTTAACATCCAGGTCATCCAAGTTTTATTTACTTATCCTAGGCTATCAAAAAGATCTTCATTTAGAAATAGGAAGTTCTTGATTAATGGATGTGATTTAGAAGTTTGAAAGGTAAATATTTCTAGTAAATCTAACTCATTTTAATGGTCATTTTAATTGCTTGTGACATTTTCCTTAATAACATCTTCTGATGGCAAAATGTCAATGGTAATGGTGTCCAGGAAACTAGATGTGATAAGTATCTAAAATACCAAGAAAAATTGAACACTTAAATGGGTCTGATTCTTCAACTGCTTACTTGGATTCTCAGCTTACATGATGGGAAAAGACTGGCATTGTTGACTCTAAGCTGATGCGATCACTTTTCTTCCAAACACTTTGAAGAGATGAAGGGAATGCCAGTGCCATTCTATGAAAAACCTCCAGGAGGAGGGAGGGAGCTGCCACTGAAGCATAACTGAAGAGAGAAGCTAATCCTGGAACATTTGTTTTCTGCAGTCATAGCCTATAGATAAGCAACTGTCACTTTACAGGCAAATAAATGTAGTGTACATCTGAATACCGGTTTATACTACAGAGTTCCTTGTGAATTCATTTTATCTGCTGCAGTTACCCAAGTGCAAGAGTAGCATCAATTATTTTTAATGAAGCCTACTCCTTGGCTTCTTATATATTTAAGAATTTTAGTGAATAAATAGAAAAGAGGATACTCATAAATTATGAAACAGACTTTGATTTCGCCCACACTTGTGTGCTTCTGTCACCTTGTGTGTTCTTTAAATTAATGTCGGGATGAAACGTTCAACTGAGAGCTGGTGTGTATTTTTATGTATTCCTTTAAGCCACTGGATAATACAGTCTGCTTTACAAACTGGCTTGTTTTAATGGGCTGTGCTCAGTGAGTATCATCATCCTTTTACAAGGGTTTTATTTTCTTGTTTGAAGGCTCCTCATGCTCCAAACATCAGAGGGTACATCTGTGATTGATGGCAACAATAGAGTTTAATCTGGAGTCCCCCAAATGTGGCAGCGTGAGGATGGTATTTGGAGAAAAATAAGTGGCAATACCAAAATCAATTAGCTAAGCAATGCATATTTAAGTCCATTGCTCTAAAGTTCAACTGCCCCGAAGCACAAACCATTGCATCCTTGACTTGACTTTGAAAGATAAATAAGGAAAGAGTGGTGGGGAGTATTCCTTTCTGGATGCAATAAGGAATATTTCTTGTGCAATAAATGTCCTCTGCTGCAGGAGCTTCTCAGTCTTTATCCCTCACAGCGTGATATAACAGGAGATGCAAAACAGTGACACAAATGTTCAAAAGACTGGACTGTGGAAAGTGTGGGACCCTTGGAGTGTGGGAGGAAAATAGTAAAGCTTTACATTTTTATTTAAAAAATAAGAAATATAAAAATTAAGCTTTTCTAATGTTTAATAGATAGATTTGTACTGGGGTGCTTATGTGGTCTGTATGTTAGAGAGTCACATATCAGATGTGGTAGAGACAATGCAAAGCCAGTGTTTGGTTTTGGCTTTGGTTTTTCTAATCATTGTCATCAACATTTGAGTCCTTTTGCTGCAGGGTCTGACTGCAGGTCTGGTGCTCTTTCCACTGCAGTTTCTTCTTGCGTTTGTGTATGGATGCCTGAATTCAGTGGCACTTGGCCCTGGCCTATTCGTCCAAAAGGGAGATGAGCATTCACACACTTCCCACTGCCTGAGGAAGCCATAGTCGCAACCTCTTGGGCTCTTCCTATGGGCTTTTCATCACAGGACTTGCCTGGCTGCATCGTAGAAGTTATTCAAACATGCCTCTGCCATGGGTCAGTCTGTGTCATCTATTTGCTTATTATGAGAAACTCCCAAGTCTGGTCAATTGCTTAGCTAATTGACAGTCAACATTGCATCCAGAAAGGAACTCTGTGCTGAATGATACATGGCTGAATGAAAGCCAGAACCTGCAACTAAGCTTTCTGAAAAAAAAAAAAAAAAGCTCTGAGCAGGAGCCCTAACCTCCTCTGTCTTGATGTTCTTGCCTCCTGCTCTTTTCACACTGAATATTCATGTTTCTTTCTTCAACCTCCTGACAGGCCCCTTATTTGTTACAGTGATTTGCACAATCCTTTTGAGCCTATTTGACATTCTCTGGAAAGAAAAGGGAAAAGCATTCTTTACTTTACCAAACAAGGGGGATTTGTGTTTTGGGAAGGAAAAAAGCACTAAAACTACTAATTGCAAGCTAATGAGTGGCTTTGATAAGTATTCACTACTAACAGTATGGGGCACAGAATCTTTCACCTGACTGACACCAGGTTTTCCCATGTAGATGAAAACATAAAGAGCACAGAGTGTTGACCAGACTTTTTTTTTTTTAATTTGGTAGGGAAAAATGGCTTTACAACCAGGTACTTGCCTTCTTTCCTGAGGACATCAGCCTAGTGGAAACCTCTCGCTGACCTTGCTACTCCCTTGGGGACGGATAACAGCAGGTAGGAATCAGACTTGTAGACGTGGCTTTCCTGGCCCTTTGGATAAGTGCCTACTTACTGTCATTTTCAGTCCTCTCCCAAGAGAAAAGCAAAGTGATCCTCATTCACAGATAAATAGAAATTTCTCAAGCTGGAAGGCAAGTTATAACAGAAGTGGATGTCAATGGGTCAACGCATCTAAAAGGCCAGCCAGAATCCAAAGTGGACTACCTTTTGCTGAACGCTCTACTCACTGGACACTCTAGGAACTCCCTTTCCACTGTGCCTATTCCTTTGGGAGCTTCCAAGCACCTCTAAGTTGATGCCTTTTGCAGGTTTTCAGCATTTCTTGTGCAAGAAGGCCACTCTGCTCTCTGCTGGCCCTCTGGGTCATTTCCCCATCCTGCCTGGGCAGAAGGGATGATAGGGCAGCAGTAACACTGCATATGGCAGAGACTCAGTCTTACTGTTTTTTCCCCTCAAAATCCTTGGTGAATCCACTCAATTTTATGGCATTACTATTATTTTTTTAACTTGAATGATGGTGCTAATGTCAAGGAGCAGGTTTCTGACAAGGAGATTTAATGGCAAGAGGTTTTCCTACAGCTCTTATGTATTTCTGTAATGCAGGCAGACCCTGAAGATACAGTGGGTGTAGTTCCAGACCTCCTTAATAAAGTGATAGCACGATAAAATGAGTCAAGTGAATTTTTGGTTTCCCAGTACACATAAAAGTTATATTTACACTATATTGTAGTTTACTAAGTGTGCAAAGGCATTATGTGTGAGAAAACAATGCACGTACATTAATTAAAAAATACTTTTTTGCCAAAAAATGCTAAACATCATCTGAGCTTTCAGTGAGTCATGATCTTTCTGTGGATTGAAGGTTCTGCCCTGACGCTGAAGGCTGCTGACTGATCAGGGTGGTGGTCGCTGTGGCAATTTCTTAAAATAAGACAGCGAAGTTGACCACATTGATTGACTCTTCCCTTCACAACTGATTTCTCTATAGCATGTAATACTGTTTCATAGCGTTCTACGCACAATAAAACTTCTCTCAAAAATTACAGTCGATCCTCTCAAACCCTCCTGCTGCCTGATGTACTAAGTTTATGTAATATTCTAAATCCTTGTGCTAATTTCAACAACCTTCATAACATCTTCACCTGGAGTAGATTCCATCCCAAGAACGAAACCAGCTTCAGATCAGAAGATGGAAGGGGGCATGTAAAGGAACAGAAGGGAACAAGGCAGAGCAGTCTATTAACTGGTGTCTGCTAAGGACTGAAGGTGAAATAGCCAGAATATTCTAGCAGGACAAAGGATCTTCAGCAATTGTTAAACAATACTCTGGTGGAAACAGCAGGGGATGAAGGTAAAGATCCTAGGATTTTGTTCTTCCTGAACAGTGGATACTTAATAAATATTTCTCCCCTTTTGCTTCTTTTGTGGCAAGGATTTGTAAAATAATCTGAGAAGCTGACTTATAGTTTACACCCATAGCCTTTTAGCTGCTGGGACGAGTAGAAGTTTATGATCACTCATTGGATTAAAGATGGTGGCATGAGAGGTGAGACGCAGGCTTCCTCCTAAAATGCATATAATATGAAAATATAATTAATACAACTAATCCTGAAAGAGCAACAGGAAAGAGGACTGTGCCAGACTACATACACCTGGAGAAAAGAGCAGACATCACAGAACAGGGTAATGTACCAAAGCTGTGGCTCGGTGGGACCCAAGCCCTTCTCCCACCCCAGCTCACCAGCTGGAGGAAGAGAAATGAAGCAGGGAAAGAGTGGAGGCCTGGGACTGCTGAATACCTAACTCCAGAGATCTTCTCTGGGAGCACAAACCTACATTTCATGGTGCTTGCATGATACTCTCGTGATTGTGGGGTTGGAAAGCGAAGACAGGCAGAATTCATGGAGAGACTGAGATTCCACCTGCTTGTGGAAAGCAGGGATCCATATCCAGCTGCTCTGGGACAAAAGAAAGGCGAGAAGTCTGAGAGACTTCCTAACAAGGAAGCCCTTAGCAAGAGGGCTGCTAAAGGGGCAAGGATTGCACAGAGCTTACTGCTCAGGAGAGAGGACAGGTAGACAAAATTGTCCAGGTGCACTTTGACCAGCAGGTAGGGAGCTTTGCCATATAGACTCTCATATTTAAGAAGGAAAAATAAATCTTCCTCCTTAGATGATCTTCAGGTACTCCAGCTCCCTGGCTACACAGCTTCAAGGACACCCTCCGTGATACACAGCCTACTGTGCCTTTCTCCCGGCCAGCCCCACCTGGCTCACAAACCGGCAAACCCTACCCTGCTGTTAGGCCAGCCAGAGGGAAGATCTGTCTACAGCAACCACAAATGCAAAGCAGAGAGGTTTATACCTGTGTGTGCAACCCACTGGTTCAGTCAGTAGAGACAGACATAGCAGCCAGGAAGCAAAGCAGGAAACAGCTCTTTCCTTCCCCCAGGTACCAATACCACTCACTCTCCTTTGACCCCCGACACTGCTTCTGGGGCTGAGCAGCTCCAGGGAGTAGAGCTTCTGGGCATTAGAGGGCACCATATATAAATATGAAACACCAAAGGAACCTGGTTCAGAGTAAAATTATTAATACAACACTGAGAAAGATTTAAATGACATCAACTTCATGACTCTTCCTGAAAAGGAGTTCAAAATAAAAATCATTTACATGCTCATGGAGGTACAGAAAGATATTCAAGAACTCAGGAATGAACTCCGGTCAGAGATCCAATCATTGAAGAGCACAATGGAGGGTATTAAAAGCAGATTGGATACGGTGGAGGAGATGATAAATGAAATAGAAACTAGAGAAGAGGAATTCAAAGAAGCTGAGGAACAGAGAGAAAAAAGGATCTCTAAGAATGAAAGAATATTGAGAGAACTGTGTGACCAATCCAAACGGAACAATATTCGCATTATAGGGGTACCAGAAGAAGAAGAGAGAGAAAAAGGGATAGAAAGTGTTATTGAGGAGGTAATTACTGAAAACTTCCCCAATATGGGGAAGGAGAGAGTCTCTCAGGCCATGGAGATGAACGAATCTCCCAACACAAGGGAACCAAGGAAGACAACACCAAGACATATAGTAATTAAAATGGCAAAAATCAAGGATAAGAACAGACTATTAAAAGCAGCCATAGAGAAAAATAAGATCACATACAAAGGAAAGCCCATCAGGCTATCATCAGACTTCTCAACAGAATCTTCTCAACTTCTTACAGGCCAGAAGGGAGTGGCATGATGTATTTAATGCAATGAAGCAGAAGGGCCTTGAACTAAGAATACTTTATCTGGCAAGATTATCATTTAAATTTGAAGGAAGGATTAAACAATTTCCAGATAAGCAAAAGCTGAGAGAATTTACCTCCCATCTCTACAGTGTATTTTGGAGGGACTGCTATAGATGGAAGTGTTCCTAAGGTTTAATAGCTGTCATCAGAGGTAATAAAACCACAGTAAAGAAAGTAGAACAGCTAATTACTAATCAAATGCAAAATTAAATTAACTATCCCCAAAGTCAACCAAGGGATAGGAAAGAGTACAGAATATGCTACCTAATATATAAAGAATGGAGGAGGGAGAAAAAGGAGGAAGAAAAAAGAAAGAACATTATTTAGACTGTGTTTGTAATAGCATATTAAGTGAGTTAAGTTAGACTCTTAGATAGTAAGGAAGTTAACCTTGAACCTTTGGTAACCATGAATCTAAAGCCTGCAATGCCAATAAGTACATACTATCGATAATCACCCTAAATGTAAATGGACTGAATGCACCAATCAAAAGACATAGAGTCACTGAATGGATAAAAAAAACAAGACCCATCTATATGCTGCCTACAAGAGACTCACTTTAAACCCGAAGACATACACAGACTAAAAGTAAAGGGATGGAAAAAGATATTTCTTGCAACTAATAGGGAGAAAAAAGCAGGAGTAGCAACACTTGTATCAGACAAAGTAGACCTCAAATCAAAGAAAGTCACAAAGAGACAAAGAGACAAAGAAGGACATTACATAATGGTCAATCCAACAAGAAGATATAATCATTATAAATATCTATGAGCCCAACACAGGTTTACCTACATATATGAAACAAATACTAACAGAATTAAAAGGAGAAATAGAATGCAATGCATTCATTCTAGGAGACTTCAACCCTGTACTCACTCTGAAGGACAGATCAACCAGACAGAAAATGAGTAAGGAGACAGAAGCACTTAACAACACATTAGAACAGATGGACCTAACAGATATCTACAGACCTCAACACCCAAAAGCTGCAGAATATACATTCTTCTCAAGTGCACATGGAACATTTTTAAGAATAGATCATATCCTAGGACACAAAAAGAGCCTCGGTAAATTTAAAAAGATTGAAATTGTACCAACCAGTTTCTCAGACCACAAAGTGTGAAACTAGAAATAAATTATGCAAAGAAAATGAAAAATCCCACAAACACATGGAGGCTTCACAACATGCTTCTAAATAACCAATGGATCAATGACCAAATAAAAACAGAGATCAAGCAATATATGGAGACAAATGACAACAATAATTCAACACCGCAAAATCTGTGGGATGCAGCAAAGGCCATGCTAAGAGGAGAGTATATTGCAATACAGGCCTACCTCAGGAAAAAAGAACAAACCCATATTAGCAGTCTAAACTCACAATTAACAAAACTAGAAAAAGAAGAACAAATGAGGCCAAAGTCAGTAGAAGGAGGGACATAATAAAGATTAGAGCGGAAGTAAATAAAATTGAGAATAAAACAATAGAAAGAATCAATGAAAGCAGGAGCTGGTTCTTCGAGAAAATAAACAACAAAGATAAACCCCTAGCCAGACTTATCAAGAAAAAAAGAGAGTCTACTCACATAAACAGAATCAGAAATGAGAAAGGAAAAATCACTATGGATACCACAGAAATAAAAAGAATTATTAGAGAATACTATGAAAAAATGATATGGTAACAAACTGGATAACCTAGAAGAAATGGACAACTTTCTAGAAAAATACAACCTCCCAACACTGACCCAGAAAGAAACAGAAAATCTGAACGGACCAATTACCAGCAACGAAATCGAACTGGTAATCAAAAACCTACCTAAGAACAAAACACCTGGACCAGATGGCTTCACCACTGAATTTTATCAAACATTTAGTGAAGACCTAATACCCATCCCCCTTAAAGTTTTCCAAAGTGTAGAAGAAGAGGGAATACTCCCAAACTCATTGTATGAGGCCAGCATCACTCTAATACCAAAACCAGGCAAAGACACCACAAAAAAAGAAAATTACAGACCAATATCCCTGATGAACATAGATGCAAAAATACTCAACAAAATATTAGCAAACCGAATTCAAAAATACATCAAAAAGATCATCCATCATGATCAAGTAGGATTTATTCCAGGGATGCAAGGATGGTACAACAAAGAAGGACAAAAACCACATGATCATCTCCATAGATGCTGAAAAAACATTAGACAAAATTCGACATCTATTTATGATGAAAACTCTCAACAAAATGGGTATAGAGGACAATTACCTCAACATAATAAAGGCCATATATGACAAACCCACAGACAACATTATACTTAACAGTGAGAAGCTGAAAGCTTTTCCTTTAAGATTGGGAACAAAACAAGGATGCCCACTCTCCCCACTTCTATTCAACATAGTACTGGAGGTCCTAGCCATGGCAATCAGACAACACAAAGAAATAAATGACATCCAGATTGGCAAGGAAGAAGTTAAACTGTCCCTGTTTGCAGATGACATGATATTGTACATAAAAAAAAATCTAAAGAATCCACTCTAAAACTACTAGATCTAATACTTGAATTCAGAGGGATACAAAATTAATATGCAGAAATCTGTGGCATTCCTATACACTAACAATGAACTAGCAGAGAGAGAAATCAGGAAAACAATTCCATTCATAGTTGCATCAAAAAGAATAAAATACCTATAAATAAACCTAACCAAGGAAGTGAAAGACCTATACTCTGAAAACTACAAGACACTCATGAGAGAAATTAAAGAAGATGCCAATAAATGGAAACACATCCCGTGCTAATGGATAGGAAGAATTAATATTGTCAAAATGGCCATCCTGCCTAAAGCAATCTACAGATTCAGTGCAATTCCTATCAAAATACCAACAGCATTCTTCAACATTCTAAAATTCATATGGAACCACAAAAGACCCCGAATAGCCAAAGCAATCCTGAGAAGGAAGAATAAAGCTGGGGGGATTATGCTCCCCAACTTCAAGCTCTACTACAAAGCCACAGTAATCAAGACAATTTGGTACTGGCACAAGAACAGACCCATAGACCAATGGAACAGCCTAGAGAGCCCTTATATAAACCCAACCATATATGGTCAATTAATATATAAAGGAGCCATGGACATACAATGGGGAAATGACAGCATCTTCAACAGCTGCTGTTGGCAAAACTGGACAGCTACATGCAAAAGAATGAAACTGGATTATTGTTTAACCCCATACACAAAAGTAAACTCACAATGGATCAAGGATGTGAATGTAAGTCATGAAACCCTAAAACTTTTAGGAGACAACATAGGCAAAAATCTCCTGAATATAAGCATGAGCAACTTCTTCCTGAATGCATCTCCTCGAGCATGGGAAACAAAAGCAAAAGTGAACTCATGGGACTACATCAGACTAAAAAGTTTCTGTACGGCAAAGGACATCATCAACAGAACAAAAAGGCATCCTACAGTATGGGAGAATATATTTGTAAATGACATATCTGACAAGGGATTAACATCCAAAATATATAAAGAACTTACATGCCTCAACACCCAAAAAGCAAATAACCCGATTAAAAAATGGGCAGAGGATATGAAGAGACAGTTCTCCAAAGAAGAAATTCAGATGGCCAACAGACATATGAAAATATGCTCCACACCACTAATCATCAGGGAAATGCAAATTAAAACCACAATGAGATATCACCTCACACCAGTAAGGATGGCCAGCATTGAAAGACTAAGAACAACAAGTGCTGGTGAGGATGTGGAGAAAGGGAACCCTTCTACACTGCTGGTGGGAATGTAAGCTAGTTCAATCATTGTGGAAAGCAATATGGAGGTTCCTCAAAAAACTAAAAATAGAAATACCATTTGACCTGGGAATCCCACTCCTTGGAATTTACCCAAAGGATACAACTTCTCAGATTCAAAAAGACATATGCTCCCCTATGTTTATTGCAGCACATTTTACAATAGCCAAGATATGGAAGCAACCTAAGTGTCCATCAGTAGATGAATGGATAAAGAAGAGGTGGTACATATACACCATGGAATACTATTCAGCCATAAGAAAGAAACAAATCCTACCATTTGCAACAACATGGATGGAGCTGGAGGATATTATGCTCAGTGATCTAAGCCAGGCAGAGAAAGACAAGTGCCAAATGATTTCCCTCATTTGTGGAGTATAACAATGAAGCAAAACTGAAGGAACAAAATAGTAGCAGATTCAGAGACTCCAAGAAGGAACTAGGGCTTACAAAAGGGAAGGGGTGTGGGAGGGTGGGTGGGGAGGGTGGGAGAAGGGGATTGAGGGGTATTATATTTAGTACACATGGTGTGGGGGATCCCGGGGAAAACTGTGTAGTACAGAGAAGGCAAATAGTGAATATGTGGCATCTTACACTGATGGACAGTGACTGCATTGGGGTATGGGTGGGGACTTGATAATATGAGTAAATGTAATAACCACATTGTTTTTTCATGTGAAACCTTCATAAGAGTGTATATCAATAATACCTTAATAAAAAAAAAGAAACCATTTCCTCTGCTCATCCATTGAAGCAACTCCTTATTCATTTAAGTTTTACCATGACATTGCAGCAATTCAATCACATATTCAGGTTCCACTTCTAAATCTAGTTCTCTTGCTATTTCCACCACATCGGTGGTACTTCCTCCACTGAAGTCTTAAACTCTTCAAAAGTCATCCACGAGGGCTGGAATCAACTTATCCCAAACTGTTAATGTTGATATCTTGACCTCTCTCCATGAATCATGAATGTCCTGAATGGCATCTAGAATGGCCAATCCTTTCCAGAAAGTTTTCAATTTACTTTGCCATGATCGAACAAAAGAATTGCTATCTAGGGCAGCTAAAGCCTTATGAAATGTATTTCCTATCTAATAAGACTTGAAAGTCAAAATTGCTCCTTGATCCATGGGCTGCAGAATGGATTTTGTGTTGGAAGCATGAAAACAACATTAATCTTGTACATCCCCATCAGAGCTCTTGGGTGATCAGATGCATTGTCATGAGCAGTAGTATTTGAAAGGAATCTTTTTTCTCTCAGCTGTAGGTCTGAACAGTGAGCCTAAAATGTAAAGTAAACCATGTTGTAAACAGATGTGCTGTCATCCAGGCTTTGTTGGTTGACTCAGCACAGGCAGAGTAGATTTGGCATAATTCTTTAGGGCCCTAGGAATTTTGGAATGGTAAGTGAGCATTGGCTCTACTTAAGGTCATCAGCTACACAAGAGATGCCAGCCCATCCTTTGAAGCTTTGAAGCTAGGGCACTGACTTCTCCTCTCCAGCTATGAAAACCCACATGATGTCTCTTCCAATAGAGGGCTGCTCCATCTGCAGCCCTAAACCTGTTCTTTAACCACCTTCATTAATGATCTTAGCTAGATCTGGATAAGTTGCTGCAGCTTCTACATCAGCAGTTACTGCTTCACCTTGTACTTTTATGTTGTGAAGATGGCTTCTTTCCTTAAACCTCATAAACCAGCCTCTGCTAGCTTCAAACTTTTCTTCCACAGCTTTCTTGACTTTCTCAGCCTTCATAGAATTGAAGAGAGTTAGAGTCTTGCTCTGAATTAGGCTTTGGCTGAAGGGAATGCTATGGCAGGTTTGATCTTCTGTCCAGACCACTAAAACCTTCTCCATACCAGCAATAAGGCTATTTCACTTTCCTATCAGTTATGTGTTCACTGGATCAGCACTTTTAATTTCCTTCAAGAACTTTTCCTTTTCATTCACACCTTGGCTAACTGATGCAAGAGGCCTACCTTGTGGCCTGTCTTGACTTTTGGCATGCCTTCCCTACTAAGCTTAATCATTCATAGATTTTGATTTAAAGCTGGAGATGTGTGACTCTTTCTTTCACTCAAATACTTAGAGGCCATTGTAGGGTTATTAATGGGACTAATTTCAGTATTGTTGTGTCTCAGGGAACAGAGAGTCCCAAGGAGAAGGAGAGAGATGGGGGAACAGGTGGTCAATGGAACAGTCGGATCACACACCACATTTATGAAGTTTGCTGTCTTCTATGGGCACAGTTTGTGACTCACCAAAATGATTACAATAGTAACACCAAAGATAAATGATCACAGGTCACCATTATAATAATAATAAAAAAGTTTGAAGTGTTGCAAGAATTACTAAAATGTGACACAGAGACATGAAGTAAGCAAATGATGTTGGAAAAATGGGGCTGGTAGACTTGTTTGAAGCAGGGTTGCACAAACCTAACAATTTGTAAAAAATAAAATGCAATAAAGCAAAGCACAGTAAAAGGAGATAGGCCTGTAATTGAGGCTGTAGGAACATTTTACACTCGTCCACATGAAATGTTTGTTTCCTTAATCCAGCTTCATAAACTGCAAATTGCTCTTCTAAGAGTGGCTGTCCTTGTAAGTTAAGTCTGTCATATGGCAGTGGTTGACAAAGGTGCCAATTCTCTTTGTAGCTTATATCAAACCCAAGGTATAAGGCTGCTGTCCAGTAGAAATATAATGTAAGCCACATATATATATAATTTAAAATTTTGAGTCACATTAAAAATATAAAGAGAAATAGGTGAAATTAATTTAAATAACATTTTCTTTAAGCTGGTATATGTTGTCATATCAACATGCAATCAATATTAAAAAATTGTTGAGATTGTTTAAATTCTCCTCTTGTACTAAATTCACAATCCAGTATATCTAAGGCTTACAGCATATCTCAATTTGGACTAGCCACATTCCAAGTGCTTACTAGCCAAATGTGGCTGATGCCTACTGTATTTTGTGGGGGTCAATAGCTATAGGCATAACTATTACAAATTGCAGCGATTTTTGTTTGCTCCATAGGACTATTTCTTGTTGGTTGGGAGTGTACAAATGTATACTTGTTAATTAACTCCATTTAACAATGTGGAAAGAGAAAGAAATTGGCTCCTTGGTACACCATTTAGCAAGGTAATGACATTGGCAAGCAAGTGGCAGTCTTTGGAGATTACCCTTGGAGTGACCTTGAAGCTGATGTTCTGACATCAGGGAGGACATTCCTTTCTAGAGGGGCCTGTCTGGGGAGTGGGTGGGCCTGCTTCTGGGGCACTTGCACTTGCACATTAACCTAGTTATTGATGACAGTCAGAGGAGACTCTTAAGAAGTGAAGGGATCAGGAAAGGGCTATGAGGCAGACTCCAAAACCGAAAGCAGACCAAAGGACCCCCTAGAGTGGCTGCCCAGAATTTTTCTATTCCAACTGGAGGAAAAAGATATTATTCTGGGTCATTATTAAAAGTAATTTTAAGTGTGTTTTTCTAGGTAGTTAATCTTTTTTTGTTTTTTTTCCAAAGATCCCTGGCTTGCTGGGATGGCTTGCTAGATCCTCTTCAAGTTAACTTTGCTTCTTTTGCCTCTCTAAAAGCAACTAAATTATTTAGAGTTAACTTGCAAGAAAGCAGGAATAATTTTCTTTGGCTGGAAGACATTACTTGTATAATCTCTGGACATTCATTCAAACTTGTTGCTCTACTCTCATTTTTCTTTACTCGTCTTGGCAAAACCAGCTGGTAGGGGAATGGCAGGCACATGGGGGTATTTATTCTAAGTTCATTTCCCATCTTTCTTTGTCCTCCCTTTTCCTTAAACTTGGAAACAAAATATGTCCCCTTTTAGAGAACAACTTGGTTGCAGAAGTGACTGCTGTTGCATTCAGTGGTTGTGTATTTTTCCTACCACTCCCTTCTCCAGACAGACCCGGGGGGACTCAGGCTCCCTGAGCATTACGCCCTACATCCCTGCAAAATAGCCAGGAAGAAGTGCGGCCAAAAGTGCAAGCCATGGGCAGCTGGGGCAGGGGCATGGTTGGTGACGGGGTAGCAGCTCTGCCTCCAGTTGGGAACACTGCTTGACCGTTATACTTCACAACTAAAATTCAGTTTTTCATTTGCTTCTGAGCGTTTGGGAAACCCTTGGGAATTACCCTGTGCTGAGCTGGATATTCGTGAAATTAATTCTCTTCAGTTCAGGAGAAAGGCACTGGTGGGTCATGCTAACTGCTTTAGGCAGGAGGAACTCCCTGCAACGTTGGAGTTTGTAATAGAAGAATGATAAGTAAGTCAGCCAGAAAAGGAAGTGTGTAGGGCTGCTTTGTAGGAGTTTCACTGATTTAGCATCTGTAGGGAAAGCTTCTTTTAAAAAGAAAAAAAAGTTTTTTATTAGTGAACAGGAGAACACTCAAAAGTAAGACAGATAGTGGCCAACTGGGAACGTCGCACAGCCTGGAGTAGCTTAGACTGCTGTTCAATTGTTTCCCCAAACAGGAAACCACAAAATGTTAGAGATTAAGGTCACTAGATCATTGGGAAAAGAGCATAACTTTGTCTGCAAAGTATTATGCTGGATTGTAAATGGGCCAAAATATAAGCATAAATCTTTCATCTAAAAATGCAACAACAGAAACCCAGCCTTCTCAGAAAAGCACAGTTTGCTTTCCTGTTGTGCCAAGAGACCAGAGCCTCCTTCTGTAATTTTCCTAATAAGTAGGGGAGTAATCAGGGAAATAGAGAAGCAAAGCTTTGTGTTCTTTGTCAGGAACATGTGTGTTTCAGTTTGGATTTTTAAAGATGTTAACATTTAGATCAGTAAGTGACCCTCACGTGATTTACTTTCAGTCTTAGGCTTTTGTACTAGCAACAGTGAAAATATGTCAGAATGTGTGTTTATACACATTTCTGCCCCAAACCCCTTCTTTCAAGTATTATTGTGCAGACACCAGTGAAAGCTCCGATGCCTTCTTTCCCCTCTGAGTATCATGTGATGCCCCCTGACTTACTGAAGTCAGATCAGAGATTAGAGGGCACAGGATCTTTTCGGTGGAGCCTGCGGGTGACCTGGTCTTCTTGGCTAACACAGTCGTTTGCTTTATATCTTCTGGGAAAATATTTATCTTTCAGAGGCACACCCTATGTAAAATAAGGGTTACTCATCATCTCTTCACTCTGTTCATTAGGTCTTCGCTAGGGAAAGGTTTTCTCAGAGAGAGTTAAATTCACGGGTGAAAAAAGTCGATTTATATACATCCAGAACCTGGAAGGTTTATGGTTGGAAACGTTAAAATGACTAGATTTTTAGAAAGATTTCATTGAAACTGACTTTTGTTGACCCCTCTTTTAGGGAACATTTGGATAAAAGAGTAAACTTGCCTTTCCTCTTCTGACTGCTTGTTGTTTTGAAAAGTTAAAAAAAAAAGTCTGGCCATTAGAACGGCAGAGGTTACATCTTTTTATGTCTGTTCCCTGGGTGCCCTGGTCCTCAGGCTCTCGATAAATATTCACTGTAGGATGTGAGCAGATAAAACAAGCAAACAAACAAAGCACACTCCATATATATAAGTGAGCATGGACTCTTTTCTCTGACTCAGACAAAAGGTTGCTTCCCTTCCCTTTCCCTTCCCTGAAGTGAAACTCAGCTGCCTTTGGATCCAGGAAGGAAGTGAAATAAATAAATAGAGTTGGATTAAGACCTATTGATCTTTCTTTTTCACCCATGACAAACACATGGATACAGAGAAATATTTTTCTCTTCTAAGATAAACAATAGCATAAGCACTGACTAAATGACAGTTGCCCTTGCACCTTGGGTGGGGGGACACTAGGGAAGGGTTGGGGCTGGGTCTAAGGGGGACAGCTACTGCACAGTGTCAGCTCATTGTAGCCAAGTGGACCTACAGGGGCAGCCTGGTCAGGTCTCCCAGAATCTAAACGCTGATATCTACTTGCAAAAAACAACCATCACAACAATATCCTGTAGACTAAATGAATATTTAAGTCACTTGCCAGCTGAATGCAGGCTCAAGCAGCCAGTTTCAAATCTGTACACTCCACTGTAGACATCGATGTTTCAGATTATTTTTGACTAAGAGTAACAAAAATATTGAGACGCTGCTCATCAGGTTACAGGACATATTTACATCTCATATTCCATTGGGTCTTCCCAACAACTTTAGGATATAGATATTTCATTTGAGAGAGGAGAAAATTAAAGCTCAGAGTGAGGAGACATACCCAGGGTCACTCAGTAAGCACAGGCCTTGGAAGGCTGAGCAGCGCCGGACCTTAAGGCTTCTGTCTGCAGATGTCCCACTGCTCTTACAAGCTCCTGCGGTTTGTTTTGTCAGATCGATGACCTAGTGGAGTTGTGTTAGAATTCTCTTACAGCCTTAAGTCACGATCGTAAGTCATAGGTAACATCTCATTTGGAAATTGTGGAGTTATTGGATAGCTGTGTTGAGCTATTCAAATGTGGTGATAATAATAGCTAGCATTGACTGAATGTTTACTATGTGCCTAGCATGCAGAGAGCTTTCTTTATATGCATTATGTTATGGAATTCTCCCAGTGACTCTCCGTGTATGTTTCTCTTCTACGCATTTTACAGATGAGGAAGCTGAGCTCTAGACAGGCTGAGTAACATAATGGAAATAATCTTCTCAGTAAGTGGTAGAGCTAGGATTCAAACCCAACCACAGAGCCTGTGCTCCTAACTATAAACATGTATCCTTCTTTCCGAAGAGTCACACTTGCCTTTAGGTTTGCTCCTTGTATGTGGAATTCCAGATGTAAAATTACAATGTGTTCTTTTTTGGGGTAGTAACCGAGGCAGTGAGGCAGTGTGGAAGAGGGGTTCGAAGCACATTCTTTGGACTCAGGCAGATCTGAACTTGAATCTCTGGCACCAGTTGGCTCATCAACCTGCACCTTTGTCTCCTCATTCCTAAAAATGTGATTTAAAAAACACCTGCCTTCTGGGGGTGTTGTGACATCAGGGAGAGAAAATGCTTAGCACAGTTTCTGTAACATGAGAATGAGAGAGTTCTATTATTATTCAAAAATGTCCTTTTAAGTGCTATACTCTTTGCCATACTTTTCTAGAATTTAAGTATGGGGAAATTCCTTGTAATTTTGAACCCTATGCTTCAAAACTAATATTTCCTTTACAGGAATAATTTATTAATTTGTGGCTCTGACTACCAAGGGAAGACTGCTGAGCTACCGTGCCCAGTGTGTGTAACTTAGTAGTGAAAGGCATGTTATTTCAGGCATTTGAATACATAGAGTTCAGGTTTATCCTGGCTGGATTTCCTTCTACCGCAGGCCTTCGTCTGAAAGAGTGAGATCAGCAACCAAGCATTTGACATGAAAAGAACATCCGCATATCCTGAAGGGTTATTATTGCAGAAGAAGTGTTTTGCCGAGTCTTTCTAGTCATCATCACATAATCAACCTACCTGAAAGAGGAGGACCAAACACTGAGCTCCCTGATTTGTGTCAGACATTATGCTAGGAACTCTGTGCAGATTATCTCATTTATTCTAACTACAATGATATACAGATCTTAGCATCTTCATGTCCAGAAAAGAGAACCAAAGCTCATGGAGGTTAAGGTTCAGAGCTCCTGGGTACCATATGCTGGGGCGTGCATGGCACTGGTCTGAGGGTATGTAAGTTTGGATTTCACGCTTTTAGCAACAGAAACAACTCTGGTTACTTGAAGTATGAAAGGAATTGATTGGAAGACATGGTAGGTCACAGAGTTTATGGAAAAGCTGAAGAACTGGAATGAGGAAAGATAGAGACCAGGGAAAAATTTGGGGATCCAGATAGCAAAACCAATGGGTAGACTCATCAGAGAACCTGTGTAGTCAAACTCTCCCCACAACTTGAATTCTAGAGAAAGAGCATTTGAGTGCCCTCGCTTAGGTCACATGCTCATCTCTTGCACAGAGGAGGCAGGACACTGTGATTGGTAGCCTCAGCTGGGGCCGTGTCCATGGAGGGGAAGGGAGCACCATTATCAGGAGAGAGAAGAGTGGGCCTCAGCAAACCCAAACAGCAGATGATCACTGGACAGCATTACAGAGACTTTAAAGAGTGCAACTGACTGTAGCCTGTAAGAGCCGATACAGCATTTGGGGTGCAGGTGCCGTGCAAGGGCTGGGATGGAAGTGAGTGCTCAGAGCCCCCATTCCCAAGGGGCCCAGGCCATTCCACGGCTGCTCAATCAAGGCCCCTCCCTATGACAGAAGTGAGGCATCTATCGCCAGCTGGATGACACCCTTGCACACACCCTCGTCCATAGAGCCAAAGTGAGAAATGACTGAGAGACGTCACCAGAGTTGGACAAACAGACCCAGATTGTTTCTGAACTGGAGAAGAGAACTATGTCTCATACTCAGCCAACTGTTTCCAGAGGTTTTGATGGCACTAAACATTTACTTGTGGGGAGTCAACAAATGATTATGGGTTGAAGGAATTTAGCTCCTTTCTTAAGTTTCCAGGTAGAAGCTTGGAAGTCTGGGATCCAGGACATGTTCTGGCACATTGCTGGGTCACAATTTTCTTAACGGTCAAATGGAGGCAGGCGTTGTGATACTTCTTGTCCCAACATCATGAAGCAGATGAGAATAAATCCATATATACATGAAAGAACTTTGAAAAGTAAAGAACAGAATAAAAATGCTTTTCTTATCTCTGCCTTCCATCAAAAGAAATAATAAAAGATGCTAGTCATCTAAATCATCTAAGGCCATCTCTTGTAAATGCTTCAATTCTGGAGTGAGTTTTTAAGATCACCTATAAACAAACTCAAATTATATTTTTACCTAGTTGTTAAGAAAACGTGAAAGCTGGCAGTTTTTGAATTAGCACAAATTATTCTTCAATAAAGACCCATCTTTTGCCAAATGGAGGTTCCCAACCTCCTAGTGTTATTTTTATTATTTTTTTTTCATTATAAAAGCAATGACCTATTTATCCAAAAAAAAAACCCCTAGAAATAGTCAAGTTAAAACAAGTCATTCATACTTTGACCACCTTAACACTAGAGTTTTGATGTATTCTTTTTCCAAGTTTAAAGCATCTTTCTAAAAGGCAGTAATTATAGAGGACTGTTTTACATTGATTTTTTAATACGAAGTATTTTTCCATGTCTTCCCATAACTATCAGTTTCAATGAGCTAGCCAATCAGGCCTCTAAGAAGTAAAAGAAAAGAAAATTCCCTAAAAGGGGTGCCCTTGCTGTTAACTGAGGCCTCACAGCTGACCGGAAAGGACAGTGAGGCACCCGAGTGTTCAGGGTGCTGTCTGGTGTGTCCCTGGAAACAAACTCCAACCAGTCTGGTTCTTGTACCTTGTTTTGTTGAAGTCACTACTAACAAGGCAAGTGTAGCTAAGAGCTGCATTCATTTCTGTCTCCTCTCTGCCTTTAGTCCCTGTTGCTTAAAATACCAACAAGCCTCAGAGGGAGGTTTGCCCCAGACTGGCCCAGTTTTAACTTGAAAGTCCTGCATCCTGGGAAACTCCTTTGTCTGGGCAAACGGGGGCAGTTGGTCACCTTACCAGGAAGAAGAGGGGCAAATGTGTGCAGATCCCTCATAATCTGCCAGCCTGTCAAGGCTTAGGTGTTGTTCCGGAGCTTCTCTGTCAGGGTGTGGGGAGCCGACATGTGCCTTTGGGCTCCAGGCCCACCCACTCCTGCACCCACCTGGCTTCTCAGCTCACTGTCACTGGATCCAAGGATGTCTCGCCCACTCACCCAGCACTAGAGGCAACTGGGATAGTCTTGCTGGGGCTGAAAAGAGTCAATGTGACATTTAGCTAAAAATAAAAGCTTGGAATTCTTACATCTGATAGCTTTAAATGCCAGCTCTGAAAATGACTTGGCTTGATCATTAATCTGATTTCTTTTTTGGGTTGCATTTGACTTAAGTGCCCTTTAGAGGTTAAAAAATGTTTTCTTCACTTTGCAAGGAAAGGGCTTCCATTTGCCTCCAAAAGTAGGTCTTCTGCACATCACAGGCACTTCAGCCCTTCACTGCCTCATTCCAGAGAGTTAGTGTTCTTGCTTAAGACGACTCTTGAATAACAAGGGAAACAGCTAGGGGTGGGCGGGCTTCATTTCAATTCAACAGACATGTACTCTAATGCTGTATGAATAAGCCTGTTTTTGCTGTGATCTGTGGATTTTCATCCCTGAAAGATGAAAAATTCGAATTGATTTCAAAATATACTGACGATAGTAAAGTAGCTATGAGAGATACTCAGAAAGATGCAAGCTTCATTTAGTGGTCATGGGAGGAAATGGCCAGATAGACTTATGTATTTGCTAGTTAATCAGCATCCTTTTGTTGAATTCCCCAAAAGGAATTACTTTAGAGATGATTATCTTCACTAATCAGCTATAATCAGGCCTTCCTAGAATGGTGAAGTATTTAAGCCTTGTTCACTGGTACAAATCATATGTAATTGTTTCCATACTGTTGGCAAAACAGCCTAGGAGTTCTGTATGGGCCATAAGTACTCAAGGTCTTAGAGGCAATTTCTTTGTATAAACAATGTGAATTTTTATTATTATAGCTGAGTTTTTTTTTGAAGAGGCTTTAAATCGATCAGGATTTTCCCCTTTGGGTTTCTGCTTAGGATATTGGAGGTGGTGACGGTGACTGAGTAACATGAAAGACCCCGTGATCCTGCCACAGAGGCCCTGGATTCTTTCATCTTAGGCTGAATCCTGGCCCACTGCTGCTTGAGGATTTGGAGTGTGTAAAAATCTTGGGCTTTTTAATTATGTGTAAGCCTTTTAAGAAGCCTGCACCAGGAAGACAGAGAGGGAAACATATGCAGTGAAACATTTTATATCCAATTTGAAGATTCAACCAAAGGTCTTAACTTGAGCCAAACCAGAGCTTCCAAGTAGATCAAAGTGGCATGGAGTTAAGGAAAACCTCTTTGTTAGGGGTCGAGTGGCAATACCTTATGAGAATTAATACCACATTAGTTGCATAAAAATAGGCTAAGAAAAAGTAGAAAACAAAGGAGAAAATTACTCAGATTCCTATCACCCAAATTAACCAACTGTATTCATTTTTTAGAGTTTCATTCAACTTATGTATGTTTATTTTATACATTCATAATAGTGATACATATCCAACTTAAGTTTTCATACTTAACACTATATGATAAGCATCTTATACTTTGTTCCATGGTTCAATCAAACATTTTAAATGGTTTTGCACTATCCCATAGAATTTCTGAATCATGGTTTATTTAACCACTCATTAATTATGGAACTTTTAGATTGGGTTCAAGTTGTCCATTATAATAGGACTCAATGAATATAGTTATGTGATTTCTTTATTTCTTTGGGCTTATTTTCATAGACTTAATTCTACAAACTAGGTTTACTGGGACAGAGTCTCACCATTTTACAATCTCTTCATTAAAAATAGATCATTGCTTTCCTGAAGAATAGTACCATTTTACACTATCTCCAGTAGTTCCACAGCTTCATCAGCATTGGGTATTATCTGAATTCGTTTCCAAGCAAATTGAACTTATTTGGGGGAGAAAAGATGAAAGTTGCCTCACCATTATTTCTCTTATAATATCCATCAGCTTGGCAAAAAAAAATATGTGTTCTAAGAAGAAAGGACATTTCTCACTGTTGACAAGTGGCCATAATACTTAAGAAAAGGAAGTGGCACAGCAGACATAGTTGACCACAAAAAGAAACAAATCTGCATCTGTTTGTCTGCCTCAAAAAATTGTAGTTGCCACTGTGAAATCAATGTGAAATCCATGCGGGAGCAGAGAGCAATATGGACTAGTAACCCCCCAAGTTTGCCAACTGCTGCAGAGCCTGAAAGGAAAGTTAATGAAATGCAGGCTTCATGAAAATCCTCAGGTTCGTTATTCCTCAGTTCCACTAAAATGTAACCACAATCTTCTTCTTTAACATGGCCATAGAGATGAACAATATCACTGGATAATACACACAAATGCTTCTGCAACCAGAGCGGCCCTATACAAATGCCTATGAGGAATCAAACTTTAAGAAGAATGCAGTGGTTAAGACAAGGCTTGAGTGTATTTCAGATTGTTGGTATGTGCAGATAACAGGAAGAAAACTGTCCCCTCCAATCTTCTGGGCTGACCTCTCTGAGCACTGTATCAGAGAACCTCACGTTACCTTTTCTCTTACAAGCACACTGTCTATACCTAGATAGATTCACTGGCTTCACCTACTGAATTCTGCTTTTGCCCATGGCTCGATTTCATTTCAGGTTCTGACCTACAGTGGCCAACTGGACATCATCGTGGCAGCTCCCTGACAGAGCACTCCTTGATGGCTATGAACTGGAAAGGATCCCAGGTATACAAAAAGGCAGAAAGGAAAGTTTGGAAGATCTTTAAATCTTACGTGCGGCAAGTGAATGACTTCTGTCAGGTGGGAAATACTTGGTGCATGCGGGTTGTGGGAGTGGGATTGTGGGATTGAAAATAAAGCCTAAATACCAATGAGGCATGGCTGGCCTTGATGCAGTCACAGAGCAGCCAAGATGGGTCTTCTGCAGCCCTGCTTTCCACAGTCAAGAGTGGTCTGAGTTCACATTAAAGTACATAGGATTTGATGTAAAACAAAACAAAAGTTTAGGTATTGTTCAAGAGACAAGGTGACAATCAAAAAGGTAATACTCCATCCCAAAAGATGAATCATTATTAAGAGAATTAGTCTATTTGGGAACAAAAGGGAGCTTGAACAAATTTCATGTGGAAGATTCAGTGCAATTCTGGCAAATCTGTGATCACATCTGTGCATAACACACGGAGCCCAGCACAAAATCTATCTGATGCCCCTAGTGTGACCTCCACTTTCAGGCGTTACTCCTGGCCAAGCCTGCCCACTGCGCCTCAAGTTTATAGGTATCAGCTCCACAAGGACAAACAGGGCTTCTTTGATAATTACATGATGATTACACTGTTAACCTCCAGGAAGTTTTGGAGAAATTAAGGAAGTCCCTTGGTACACTTCTGCTTAGTTAGTCAAGAGGATAAATTTAAATCTTCTGGACTTGATTTTTTCCTCCAATTTTTTATTTGCAGCACCATTAGGACCTCAGTTCTGTACCTCTGAGTGTTGGAATTTGAGCTTTCAAATGCTCGAGTTTTCCATTAGCCCAATCCATGCTCCAAATAGAAGTTAATCTCAGAGGCATTTTACCTTTTAAAAGTTCTTTGCTTTAGCACAGTAAATGGGAGTTCACAATTAATTTCATAAGGGGTCACTGGGTTACAATATGCGTTACTGATTCTGTGGGATTAGCATCCTGGAGTAATGATAGATCAAGAAGAAATTATGAGCATTCTAATGTAAAAAGGTACCCTTGCCTTCCCCACCCTACCAATTCTAACCATTTAATAACACGTAAGAAATCAAATGTTGCTTGTATTAACTACCTTAGACAAAGGAAATAGTTGAAAGACATTTTGGGGCTCAAGTGAGGGGAAACTCTACCTTGGAGAAGTTAAAACATTGCAGTTTCTAAGTTGAGATAAATTTTACTAAAGAACTAGACTGTTGGAATGACAAACTAAATGACTCAGAGCAGAAACAATTCTGGCAGTATATATATATATATATATATATATATATATATATATATATATATATATATACATACAGTCTGAAAATTGGACTGGAAAGGACAGAAAGAAGTGTCTGTTTACACACAGAGAGGATCTGGAGAGAAGATGGGAAGTGTTGTGTCAGCCCCGCAAATAGTGAATTCTGAAGACTGATTCCAAAATATTAGAATTCCTGGACAACTGGAGGCTCTCTAACTGCAGAAGATAATCTGGACTTAATTTTTGATGTTTGTTTATCTGTTTTTAAATGACACAAGTTATGTAGCAATTCAAATATTTTTTAAAAGAGAAAGGGAAAAATCAATTTCAACACCTGAAATTGTATTTTAATTGATTCCTATGTGCACAGGTACAAGTTTTTACATAATTTTAACAGCATAATGTAAGATTGTTTCTACTTCTTTTTTAAAAATAAATGTTCCTATTGAGTTATAACATAATATAGAAAAATTCACAAATCATAAATGTACAGGTAAGTGAATTTTCACTAAGTGACCATACCATGTAAGTCCACCTAGATAAATAAATAGAATAAGATGGATGCCCCACCCTGTAGTCACTTCTCCCCCTCCTTCCCAAGGTAATCTCTGTCCTGACTTCTAATATCCTAGATTACTTTTGCTAGTTTTTGAATTTTTATAAATGAGCACATTCAGTATGTCCTCTTTTCTGTGTGGCATTTTTGCTGAACTTTAGGTTCATGAGACTTATTTATTCTCTTGCATATAGTAGTTATTAGTTCATTTTCATTGCTGTGTAGTATTCTCATGTATTTATATATTATAATATATAATATATCATGTAATTATTATATATAAACACAGATAATGCATAATTATATTAAGTATATAATATACAATTGTATATACAATTATATATAACTACATATATAATACATCCCACAGTTTATTTTTCCATTTCTAATTTTTTATTACCTTTTTTATTGAAGTATAGTTGATATACAATATTATATTGGTTTTAGGTATACAACATAGTAATTTTAATTTTGTACATTAAATACAATCTACATTATGAGATGCTTACTGCAGTAGCATAATTATCCTCTGTCATCATACAAAGATACTTCAAATTATTGACTATATTCCATATGCTCTAATTTTCATCCCCGTGACTTACTTATTTTATAGTAAGCGCCAAGGAGTAGAAACAAGCTGGAAATATCTGAGGAAAGGAAGGTGGGCTAGAGGGTGTTGGGCGTGATGAGGAAAAAGGAAGAGCAGATAAAGCTGGAGAATTGGCTGTGGCCACATCGTGTGGGATCTTGTGAGTCAGGGTAGAGTTTGGATCCAGAAATCTAATCACATCATGTATGCATGTGTATATATGTATACATATCTGTCTGTCTCCTGGAACTTCATTAAACCTCAGCCAGTAGATAGAGCTCTGAACTTGAAGCCTGGCATCTTGTTCTGGTTCAGGATCCCTTCCAGGTCAAATTCTGAGTATATTCATGCTATCCTCTTCGGTATCATGATCCTCAACACACAGCCCCTTAGGGTAGGATCTTGTCTCCCACAAGAAAAAAATTTCTTTGTTGTCAACATCTTTCTGTTGGGAGAATTTTTTACCTCAACTACTGACTAGTGGAGGAATGAGAATTGTTACTGATTTGAACTGTGTACAATATTTGGTTACATATGCATGTGTGTGTTTGCACGTGTGTGTATTTCTATACACGCACATACCTATAAAACGTAGAAACAACATAATGTAGTGGTTAAAGACCTGAGTATTTGATTCAGGAAAACCATGATTTGCATTCTGAATCGTCTATGTAATATTTCAATGACCTTGGGCAAATGTCTTACCTCTCTATGCCCCAATTTCATCTCCTAAAAATAGGGATAGTAACAATACCTGCCTGCTATGAACTGAATTGTGTGTCCCCAAATTCATACTTTGAAGCCTACTGTATCATGTGATTGTATTTGGAGATAGGACCTGTAAGGAGATAACTACAGTTAAATGAGGTTGTAAGGACAGAGTCCTGATTCTGTGGGATTAGCATCCTGGTAAGAAAAGACCCCAGAGAGCTTGCTTGCTCTGCCTGCCGTGAAGACCCACACAAGGACAGCCTTCCGCAAGACAGGAAGATCTCCCTCAGAAACCACATCAGCCAGCACCTTGACCTTGGACTTCTCAGTTCCAGAACTGTAAAAAATAAATTTCTGTTGTTTGAGAAGAACAGTCTATGGTATCCTCATAGGCATGTTGAGGGGATTCAACCAGCTAATAAGCTTAGAGCAGTACCTGACTCTTAATAAACGTTTGCTATTATTATTGTTATTATGACCTTGGATCACTATAAGAATATACATAACAAAAGAAAAATTATAAACAAAGTCAACATCAGGGCAAATATTTGATTGAAAATGGACCCTTGGGGAAAGTTGAAATATTAATATTCAGGCCATTAAGGGCAAAAAGGAATGTTGAGCTTCCCAGGAACGGTGGGTATGTCCCTTGTTCTCTGCTGCCCTGCTTTACAATGAGAATCCCACCAGGCACACTCAGTGTGTCCTCCTAATCCTTTGATGACTGCCCCTGCCACCTGTTATTTTATGTCCTGGGACCAGCCTTGTGTAACACTCCAGTGCCTGGCATTGCATGTCCTGCTCTGCAGTGTGCATAAGACACCCAGCTTGGGAGGCCAGATCATGGCCGCAAGGCAGCCTGTGCCACAGAGGCGGGAAAGGGGATGGGCCGCCACTCAGAGCCTTGTGACAAATGCCACACTGAGCCCACTGACACTTTTGTGAATGCAAAACACATTTAGAGATGAAATGGCATTCCTCTGGCCGCCAAAAAATGGGTAACAAAAGAAGCAAGGCCCACATATGTTTGTGATAGGGAGCGCTTTACCACATGGCAAGGGTCTGCATTTTCTGTAGGGGGTTTTAGAATGTTGGAGGAACTCCTGCTCCCTTATGCCTCAGTGTAGGACTGGGGAGCGGCGTGTGGAGATGAGGGGGAGTGAAGGAGGGCAAAGAGCTCCGGTGTTAACAAAGACATCCTCTGTGAGGCTGCGATTCTGAATCCTGTACAAACATCAAGCGTCTGATAATGAAAAAGACGGACCTTAGCCATGGACTTGCTTTTCAGCATCAGACACACAAAACAGAAGCACATGGATGTGTCTGCCAAAAGGAAACCTCACTGCCTGCCAGACTCCACAGCTCTTAACTTAAAAATCGAAACCAAATCCGGATGGTTACTTAAAACGTCCACTTAAAGGAATGACAGCTCTCCCAGGGGAGCAGCAGGGTGCTGGGTGAGGGAGCAATCTTCCCCACATGTTCCCACCTCTATCAAGCAACACCTGGGAAAATCAAAGGCAGCTCCAGCCAGCTTCAGAGATAGGTGAAGAACGAATGCCGTTTGCTGCTTTGCTGGTTCTGGCCTAGAAGACAGGAAGCCTTTGGTATTTGCACCATTCTCCAAACCGCACCTTCTATTCTATCATCTGGGGCAGCAGCCTTTTCTGAGCAGTAGTTTGTTCGTCTGTAAAATGCAAGGTTTGGGCTGAGTTATCTCTGAGATATCTTTTAAGAATGTTCTGAAATATCTATTTTTTCCTTAATGCTCAGAGGGTCTGAGTTCATAACAATATAGAATAGTATTCAGTGTGTGTGTGTATGTGTGCATATATATTATATATGTGTCTGTGCATGTGCATATGTATATGTAAGTATGTGTATGTGTGTGTACACGCTTAATCATGTTATGGTATAGGTCAAAGGTCTAATCCTCTTTCTCCATTGCAGTCACTGTTGGCCCCCCTGCTGCTCCTTTGGGGGTCTTTCTCTTCCCTTCTCCAAACATCACAGTTGCTTTTCATCAGCTGTGTTCATGTTGTTGCTGCTTTTGAAATGCAGGACATTTTGTTCTTACATCATTGATGTATTATTTCAACCCCCAGGAAGTTTTGACTCCACATTTAGAAATATAAAGTTTTGATCAGAATAATAACAACCCTGGTGAATTTCTTTTAAGAACATCTTTCTAGAATAAACTTCACTAAGTTATATTTTCTGAAGAAATCACTGAAACCATTTCATTTTTTTCTATCTTTATTTCCTGAAAATATTCTTATTGAGACTAATTATTTTCCATGTAAACATTGAAAGAAAGATTTGAGTCACTGGTCATTTTCATTCTTATCCAATCTTACTGGGGGTAACTTGTTATCATGAGTTTTGTGTAATTTCCAACAAATCTATTTCTCATGATTGTAGTTTGAGTCATTGTTATCTTTATTTTATATTTTCATTATCAATATCCATTCAGGTTATTCAATAATTATAGGATGGATTATTTCAACTAGGTAGTATTTTACAGCTGGAAAAACTTTAGCTCTCATTTTCCAGGTGGAGACACTGAAGCCCAGAGGTTAAGTGACTGTCCCAAGTCTCCTATTCATTTCATGTCTGAGCTGAGATTAGATCCCCCCTGGCTTCCAGCCCAGTAGTTTTTCTACTGCACAATGTGCCCACCTCTGGGATGATGGATTGGTACAGTTAAAATTGGAGCCTGCATCCTTTACTGCCATAACTAAGCCAGCCTAAGAAATAATGTATTTCACATCTAGTGTTAGCTCTGAAGTCACATGCATGTGCCCAGCTCCTATAGATGGAGTGTCAGAGATTTTTTAAAGGTACTAAAGCTCAGTAGGTGGTGAGGCCAGGTTCATGCCATGTTAAGGAAAAATATGGCTTTATCTGGGAACTTCTGATAGTAATAATTGACCAGATGCTGAAATTGGCTAAAATGAGCAAAGAAAATATGGTGGGCAGAGCCTCAGAGTAAAAGCAT
The DNA here is from genome assembly GCA_032199065.1 of Smutsia gigantea. Classification (NCBI taxonomy): domain Eukaryota; kingdom Metazoa; phylum Chordata; class Mammalia; order Pholidota; family Manidae; genus Smutsia; species Smutsia gigantea. Next base: position 84,519 of record JAVSCE010003774.1, read on the forward strand.
ACAGGGCGAGGCACAGGCAGTGTGCACAGTCTGGTTTCTAGTCTAGAGCCAGGAGAATAAAAGCTGGGAGAGAAACTGGACAGGGAGCATGGGGCCTTGATGATAGGCAAAGGGGTGAATGTTCCACTGTTTAAGCAGTGGGGGACCATTGAAGGTTTTTTTTTCAATCACCCACCACCCCTAAAGCTTGACTATTTTGGACAGTCATGACCCGTGGGAGGCAGTCCGGGGTAGTGAGAGGAAGGAGGACTATGGAGTTAGACAAATGTGGTGTGAGTTTCGGCTTTGCCACTTACAAGCTGTCAGCTGGTTCCTGGTTTTATAAACTCAGTTATTTCACAGGGGTGTCAGGAAGGTCAAAGGAGATGCCAATGATGGCTCCCAATTCTTCAGTATTTGCATGCCCTCAGGCCTGTGGTCTGCCACATAGTTTTTTATCCACAATTTTATGGAATACTAGTAGTTCCCCTGTAAATTATGTGATTATATTTATTAACATAAATGAGGAAACAGAAGTTCCACCTGAGAACCTTGCTTAAGACTTCAAATAGTAGTATCATCTGAGATTGGACAACCCAAATCTCCATCTTTCCCCTGCACCACAGTGCCTTTATGTGCCCCAGAGGGCAGTGAGGTGGCAAGGGATGGAATGTGCCAGTTGGCCAGACCTAGGCTACCTGTCTGCCTCTGGGGTGTGTATGTGGTGGTGGTCGCAAAGGTGGGAGTGGCCTCGTGGTGGTGGCCAGTGTAGGCAGCACACCCAGTCCATACAAAATAGTTTGTTTCTTAAAGGGAAACAGAGTGCACACCAGAAGGAGGAGGGTGGAAGAGCATGGTGTGCACACAGAAAGCCGTTAACCACAGCTTCCTAACTGTGCTTTCCTGAAACTGATGTTAACTTTATTTTGTTTCTTTGACTACACAACAAAAATTGGAGAAAAGAATAACCACAGTCCTTTGAGCAGAAGGGAAGGTCAAGCCAGGATTTGAATATTTCCACAGATAATCCAGAGAGGGAATGACAGAGAGCTGGCCACCTGCCTCTCTTGGACTTCCTAGTGACAAAACTTTCTCTTATCTTCCTTCCCTTCCCTTCCTCCCTCTCTCTCTCTCTCTCTCTCTCTCTCTCTCTCTCTCTCTCTCTCTCTCTTTCTTTCTTTCTAGAATTTTGAACAGTGTAGGGGGCATTATAAACTATTTCTGAAGGAACTAACACTTTCAGAAAAGTCTTCAGCAAGTCCTTGGTTGCACTGACAAAATCAGAGTAAGAAAAGAGTAATAAATGTGACTTTCACATTTTGACTACTTGAGAGGGGATGAGAAGTTAAAACAATATTTAATGGAAGAAAGTAACTGTTAAACAGATTTGAGATAATGATTACCAAATGTAGCTAACTCCCTGGGAAAATGTTTTGGCTTTGATACAGAAATTGTTAAATAGAGTCTTCATCTCTCTCCCAGCTCTGTCGCTTTCTACAAGGAGTGATGCCCTGATTCATGGACATCGTGAATCACTGTCTCCTCCTTCTAGACCTGGGGAAAGTTATTCTGTCTATTTATGGGCCTATGGGCAGAAAATCAGAACACAGCTATCAAACCATACACCCCTCAACCCAATAAGACACACTATCATCAGAGACTTTCCTGGCAGTCACAGATTGGTTCTCCAGAAGAAGGCATTGAGGCCAAGTTTGGGCTTCAAGATGTTTGTTAGGGATCAGGACCCATGAGAGGGCAGGGGAGGATGCAGATGGCAGAGGAGGAAATCAAACTGTGATACAGGCTTGATAAACACTGGTCAGCCTGGCAGGGAGCTCTGGAGAGACTATTTCCATCAGAGAGTCCACCATCAGGCCAAAATGAACAGGCCTTTATATCCTTACCTCACTCAGTGACCAAATGTGGGCTGCCCCAGGAAGGGCATCACCTTGGGAGAGGCTGCTCTCTGCAGCTGAGGCTGACGTTGATGGCGCTGACTGCTGGAGGCTGCCTGCAGACTGGGCTCCCTGCAGCTGGGCAACAAGCCCATTTTTGAAGGGATGGCTGATGGTGCATCTCTATGTCTGCCACAAAGCCACCTGGGGAATGTAGTTGCAAGCTCTTTTATTTGCGTCATGTAAGCTTTTGCATATCCTCTCAGTGTAATTATGTCTTCTATCTGCATTAGAAAGATGGACCTAACCTAGCTTTTCAAGTCATATCAAGATTACAAAATAGGAACAAGAGAGCTTTCAAGAAAAAGAATAAATAATTGTCAGTGAACATTTCCCTTTTTTTCAGTTATTTATTATGGAATAACAGATCACTCCAAAACCTTAGTGGCTTAACAACAGTTTAAGCCACATTTCTCACCATTATGTGGGTTGAATGAGCTCAGCTGGGTGGTTCTTCTGACATACGTGCGGTAGGCTGAGGCAACCTTTGGAACTGCAGTCAGCTAGGTGGTTGAGTAAAGCTGGGACATCCGGGTGGTGTCCTCTCCTCCAGTGCTCTCTCCACGTGACCTTAACCAGGCAGTGTCCTGGCCTGCGCTTCACAGCATGACAGCAGGTCTCCCAAACTGAGAAGCAGAAGATGCTAGTTTTTTAAGGCCAGGGTTCCAAAGTGACAGAATATTATTTCCATTGCATTTGTTGGTCAAAACATGTGACAGAGCAAGGCCAAATTCTTTTTAATGGGAAGAATGGCAAAGAATTTAGGACTATTGTTTGATAAGTCACTACATTTTCCTAAGTGTGTCTCACTCATCCCTTGCAAATATAGATTCCAAGGCCCTCTCTCCAGATATTCTGATTTTATTGGTCTGGGATAGGACCTGAGCATCAATATGTAACCTTGCTAGGAAATTCTAATATGCAGCCAGTTTGGGAGAGCCCTAAACTGTGATTTTTTAAAAATCCCTTTATTGATTCTGAAATAGCCTCCATCCTGTATCCCCAGTGGCTTATGTTTAGATAAATTTCCATTCTGATGTCTAAAGGGTACTCTAAATCCTGACCTATTCTACTTTCTTATGGGTCAGCCAGAAACCTGAGAACATAGCTTTACTCTTAACAAACTAGCCATTGATCTGAAGCATCACATTTAGAAAAGTATCCTGTAGTCAACAGTATCTACTGGTGTGGCTCTGGTTCTCTGAAATCCTCAGTCAAAACCTTAAGCTAAATTTTAGAGTTCATTGTAGTGCATTGTAAGTTTACAAGTAGTCTTTGTTCTCTCAAAACACTGATAGACCATTGGTAATTTAGACTCACAGAAAAACTATTTTATTTATTCAAAACATTAGCTTCCTTTTCCCAACAGTTTGGTGCTGTCCTGAAATGATGTGGTCTTCATGTGCAGTCATTAGATAGTGGTGTGTCTTTGCCACTTTCAACAGAGATACTACTAGACCAAGCAGGTAAACATCATCCAGAGTGGTTCTCAGCAAAGGTGTTGTCTACCAGTCACAGTGAATTTGTTTCTGAATATTAATTATTGATTAAATACTATAATGGATTGATACAGTTAGCTCCAGGTCAAAACAAAAAAATGCAATGATTTAAATGGAAGCCTTATCAGGATTAAATTCAGCATTTCCATTGGATGACTTAGGTTATTTAATAAGGGTTCTTAACTTCGAGTAAGGGCCTGTGGTTAGGATTCACGGGGTCAATGAACTTACAGGGGAGAAAAGTGTATTGTTATTCTCACTAACCTCTAACTGAAACAGCATTTCCTTCCATTATGAATTGTGAAATCTAGTATTTCCTCCTATTATGAATGTAGGTGACAAACCACAGCTGCCTTAGCAGTACCTCTGACTCTGTCACCAATAGAAAGCAGAAATACTTTCATATCAAATACATATGCTGTTGCAAATACCCTGAAACAATGTTTATGACCATCACTACTTTAAAATTACAGTAGTTATCAGACCCACTGGTTGCCCTTATTGAATGTGTTCATATATTACTACCTCACAAATATATTTTTTACTACTTTGGTAATTTCAATGTAATGGCTTCATTTGCAATCTACAATATGTGTATAATATATACATGTATGTATATATAATGTACTTAAAAACATTTTTCTGCCCAGAAATTCCACTTCTGGGAATTTACCCAAAGAAAATTCAAAACAATACATGCACCCCTATGTTTATTGCAGCATTATCTACAGTTTCCAAGATATGGAAGCATCTAAGTGTCCATCAGTAGATGAATGGATGAGGAAGATGCGGTACATATGCACAACAGAATATTACTCAGCCATAAAAAAGAATGAAATCTTGCTATTTGTGACAACATGGCTGGACCTAGAGGGTATTATGCTAAATGAAATAAGTTGGAGAAACCCAAAATACCATATGATTTAATTTATATGTGGAATCTAAAAACAAAACATATAAACAAACAAACAGAACAGAAAAAGACTCATAAACACAGAGAACAGACCAATTTGGCATAGGAGAGGGGATGAGAAGATGGGTGAAATAGGTGAGTGGTTTAAAGACATACAAACTTCAAATTATGAAATAAAGTAGTCACAGGGATGGAAGTACAGCATAGGGAATATAGCCAGTAATATTATAATTTCTTTGTATGTTGACACATGGTAACTACACTTATTACAGTGAGCATTTAGTAATGTATATAATTGTGGAATCACTAGGTGTACATCTGAAATGAATATAATATTGTGTATCAACTGTATTTCAATTAAAAAAAATAAAAACATTCTAACAAGTGCCCGTAGGCTGCACTGGACAGCTTATAGGGGTCCATGGCATCAAAATGAACCCATGCATTAGACTGTTTGAATTGTTGGAGATAATTTATAGACCCTCTTTAACCCAAACCACAGACCACCTTTAGTGACCCCAGATTGAGAAGTTACATGCTTATCCTTGAAGTAGACTTGAATTTTCTTTCTAGTTTATTACCTTGGCAATTCTAACTTACTTCTATTGTCACCATACTCAAACAATGACAGAATATAAAGAGACTGGACACTGTGTAGACCTGGATTAGCTCCCTGCTCTACCACTTAACTGTCTGTGTAACCTTGGGCTAGTTACTTATCCTATCCAAGATCTTCTGTGAAGTGGAGACAGTATTAATACCTACCTCTCTCATGGAAAGATTATCGGATTAATTGAGATCATGCTTATACATTACTTGACACTCTACCTGGCATTAGTAAGCATGTAAGAAATATTTATACCTACTGTCTTTATTGACTTCTCCTAGCATTGATCTGTTTTTGCAGGGTAGGAAGCTCTCCCCCTATCTAATAGAGTCCTCAGTAGATTCTGTGTTTTAAAGGCTCAGATGATGAAGTGGGCTAATTATTACTTATCAGACAGGCCTGGAACTAATGCAGTTGTGCCCACTTTTAACTTCACCATAACAAGTAAACTTTCATGAGAGGTGGATGTAGAGGGGGCTGAGGAGGGGTTCCACATTTTGCTACATGGCAGTCTAATGACAGCAAATAGAAGCAGCTCAACTGAGTAATGAGATATTTCCGACACATGGAGTCCCTTTTAGTTTAACAGTAATCTGAAACATCCCTGTTGACAAATGAAGCATCCAGACCTTTTTGTTTTTGTCTTTTTTTTTTTTCCATTTGTACTGAGTTTGTAACATATGGAATCGGGAAAAGGGGACTATAAGAGTTTAGATTTGGAGAGGGAAAAACAATCTAGCAAAACAAAACCCCCAAATATTTGGCAACTTCTTGCTCTTCTGCTGTCCAGCATGGAGATGTGGGTGTTTATTTTTGTTCCTAATATTTATTTTTTTATACAGCAACCAGAATCCCAAGGTTTAGATTTGGCACCAGCTTTGTCTTCTTAAAGCTACTTGCCAGAGGGAGACTTCCCACTTTTGCTTTTGTTTCTGTCTGATTGCTTCTCCATGTCCTCTCCACTTACTGTCTTCAGATGTATGGCCCACCTTATAATCTCTGTATTGGGCAAAAATAAAAAGCACAACAGAGAGCATGTTAAATTTCTGAAGGATTCATTTTTGTGAGTTTGGCAGCATCAGCAGGTGTTTTTTTTTCCTAAATTAAAATGTATTAAATAATAACCAAAGAATATGTATAATACTTGTGTAAGATAAAACAAAGAATGATAAATGAATACGCTTGTTAATGAACTTACCAACCAGTTTAAGAATGCAACATTACTGGGAGCCTGCCCTCCCCAGTGCCATCCCTCTCCCTCCTCGTCCCTGTGGGTGAATCACTGTCCTGGATTTTGTTCTTATCGTCCTTCTCCTTTTTTAAAATTAATAGTTTTACTACAGATCTAGATCTCCATAAACAAGCTTTTACTTTTCGTGTTTAATTTTATAAAAGGAATTATTCTGTATGATTTTGCAATGACATACGTTAACTATTCAATACTTTGTGGGATTTATCCATGTTAGCAAAGTTCAGCTGTGTTTCATTCTTTTTCATTCCTGCATAATATTCCATTTGGATGCTTAAATCATTTAGCCATTCTACCTGCTGATGGACATTTGGGTTGGTTCTGGCTTTTTGTTACTACAGGTATTGCTGCTGTGAACATTCTTGTACATATCTCCTTGTACCTGTGTACAACAGTATCTCTAGGAATAAGGCCTAGAGTGAAATCAATGAGTTCACAGGGTTTGAGCATCTTCAACTTCCTCAGATAATGCCAAGCTGTCTTCCAGACTGATTGTATTCTTTCCAATAATGTACAAGAGTTCTGCTTATTCCTCTATCTAGCCAACTCTCGGACTTGTCTCTAGTCATCTTTCACCTGGACTTATTAAATTGAATGGGGCTGAATGTCTTTTCCCCAGTCTAACAGGCACGGGTTTCTTTTTCTCTCACCAGCTTTCTTGTCTTCTCTGGCTATCACCCAATTTAAAGACTGTAGCATCCACACACAGTGAAAGGGTGGAGTGAACATGTCATATCCAAGTCCCAGTCCTGCATCAGTTATACAGATGCATTCTTCTTTCTGGATGTCCTGTGCTGAGGACAAAATATCCAGCTAAAAAATGTCAGAACTTTATTCTTTCAGCATCTTTTCACTTCTGCTCACCAACAGCAGCTCAGTAGAAGAAGCAATGAATAAAATAGACAGATGCTTTGGATTTGCAGGCAAGCCGTAGCCCATTGTGAAAAGAACCTGAATCTTTTTCCAGCATAGCACAAGGCCCCTCACTTCCATCATTTCTCCATTTAAAGAACAAAAAGCAAAGTGAATTGGCCAGTTGTTTTGCTGTCTTACCAGAAAATTCAGAGGAATAGTAATTGGTAAATATTATTCACCCAGTTCTGTAGCTGGCATTTCTGACATCTGCTTTAGGGTATCCTTCTCACCAGCCTGATTTTATTCATTTCCTAGTGCTTGACACAGAAACCACAAAGCACTACTTAAAAAGAAAAACACTGACTTTATATAAACCAATAAAAACATACAGCATTTTGGGGACATTACAAAAAAAAAAAACTATGGCTACCCTACGTAAGTTCTAAAATGAAACAGTTCTTGCCTTGTGGGATTTTAAGAAAAGGCAAAAGCTTTAAAAGATGCTATTCAAGAACACTCTGAATACATGTTTTAAGTTGTTTAAACTTTTTTCCCTTTATAACAGCCTCCTTAGCTGGTCTTAATTAGCCTCCCTCCTCTCCAGTCTACTCCATGCTTTTTCCAAAACGCAAGCCTGATCGTGTTCTTCCCTTGTTTAAATTCCCTCACTGACTCCCAGCTACCTGCAGAATAAAGAGGGTACTCTTTATGAAGAATAAGAATGATGTTTGATGAGGCCTCTGCTTCCTTCCCCAACCTGAACTTTCACTCTCCCTCCATGTCAATTAGAATCCTGAAAAAACAAAATACCTTTTAATTCCCCAAACATACTTTGCTGTTTGTCAGCCAGCAATTCCCATGGGATTCCCTCCCTTCCCTTGCAAGGCCCTTCCAATCCTCTGACTGCCTGGAAAACCCCCATTTGCCTTTCAAAGCTTGGCTCCAGCATCACCTCTAGGAAGCTCCTCTCCCAGAATGCCTCCTTCTCTGCATCTCCTCCTTTTGAAGTACATCTGCTATTGCATGTACCTCTCTGGGGGTTCATTTAACTCTCTCAGTGCCTCCCCCCTACTTGACATGGAGCTTCTTGAGGAAAGGAATAATGTATCATTTATCTCTGTACCAAGCCCCTTGGCACAGTTCCTGGTACTCAGTTAACGTTCAGTGAAGTAAAATCAGATAGACGGCTACATCATGTCTATCTTGTGTGTAAATATGTGTGTGTATTTGAAAACTGTAATTCTCTAGGAGTTCTATGGTTGCTCACCCATTGTACACACCTAAATGTCTCCTAGGAAATAGACTAGATGTGCTGAGATAATGAATAGTTCCAAACAATTCCCTTCAAACTAAAGGATGTGTTGTTTATAGCAGTAGCAGACTGTTTCCTTTCTGTGTTACATGGGACAAAAAAGGAGAAATATTATGGGAAGCAAATTTATGGAAGGAGCTGTAGAGTTTCATTATCTCAGCAGCTGACTAGAGTATCCTCTCCTTTAAAAATAATGGAATTTTTGGTATTTTTTTGTCGTTTCTTAAAAAAAACACACACAGCTTGCTTCCTGAAAACAAAGGAAATAATAAACAATAGCAACTCCCAATTTTACTCTGATTATTTGCCAAGAGTCCTCTTAGTTCATGTGGTTCTATTTCATTAGAAAGGACTGATTAGCATAAAAAGAATGCTGTTAAATTAAGCTACCCAAATATGCACTTACTTAATACTCAGGGAGCTAATTTATTGTATTATTTAAAATATAAATTGGATAGCAAATCTATTTATTGAGGTATAACAGCTAGGCAATGATGCATAATTTTCTCTTAGCTGTTGAGTGGTTTTTAATAATCCATTGAAATTTAACAGAGAACCATTTCATTATGGGAAGTAAATAAATACTAGGAAGACTAACATTTAAAGTATTATCTACACATGGAGAAGAGATTTTAAAAATTAATGATATTTGAGGAACAAAGAGGGAATTGAGGTTTGCTTTTTAAACAGTAACTTTTTGTTGTTTTAATTTGAAGTGTAACCAGATTCACAAAATTGCTTGGGGGAATGTTAAACAGGCCAAAAAATAAACAAGGTGGGTGTGGTGGGGTAGAGAGAGGGGTGGCGTGAAGGAACAAAACCAAATTAAGATATTGTTACATTGTTAACTGGACTATGGCACTGTTCTTACCTTAGCAGTCTTTGGGTGTTAGTAAAACTATGTCTTGTTTTATTTCAACAAATGGAATCATGAAAATGTTGTACCATTTGGCATGTTTTGTATCCTAAATTCCTGGGACCTGGGGATAATTGTGGGCCTGGGGTCCCCATAACTATGGGTCAGAAGCACAGTTGAATCTAGATACCCTCCCTGGTCAGGAGTTGTCCCAAACATACCACCTTTGAAGTGTGTCCAGGGCTTTGATATAAACAGAAGGATCCTGTAAATGTGGTGGTAAGGTCTTGAAACTATTATTGCCAATTATACTAGAACTCAGTGGGGATAGGCGGGAATGGAAGTAAGCAACGGGACCTCCTCATCTTTCTGCAAAGATTTGAAACCTGGCCCATCTGATTTTTGGCGTCAAGGTTTCAGAGAAGTTTTGAATGCACCCATTTGAAAGATGTTCCTTTGATTTCTTTTGGGAAAGAAGAAGAATGCCCAAACATTTCATTTTTCTGAGGGCGAGCCAACATGTCAAAGAACCAGTGGTCTGAGGATGAAGCCACTTGGAAGGGAGGGGAGACCCCAGTCTGTCGTGTTTGCTGATTTCCATGGTGTGAAGACTCCCACCATGGTTGACTTCAAGTTGCCAACATGATGGCAGTGACTGGAGTTGGGCAGCAATGGGTGCAGTCAGCTCTCCTGAACCAGTACAGGAGCTCCAGCCATTGCCAGCGCCATCCTGTGCTATTTGCAGGAGGTAAGACTTTAGCAGGTTGGCAGGCTCTTGTTTCCATGTTACCCAGGAGACAGTGAGTCAGGATCTAAGTCCTCACAGCACTCCTGGCAGGCAGTGTTTGCTACCCTAACCTCTGCCCTCTCCTCCCCCACTCTCGTTCTCTCTTCCGAAAGAAAACTACAAATGTAGATCACAAGTCTAGATACTGAGTACGGGTAGTTAATGAACTGGATTTTGCTTCTTATCCTCTTGTGAATTTCAGATATAAAAACGTGAAGGACATGAAGTTTCTATTACTTTTTAATTGCATCAAACTCTATGTTGTAAACTGGGTTCTTAAAAGGGAAAAAGGCAGAACAGCTTTTTGCCATTCTGCTCAGACAAGTAAGGTCTTGCTTGCTTGACATTTCTGTGTAGGGAGAAAAGGATGTTTGCCATTGCGTGTGGTGAAAGGGGATGGAGGGAAAGAATGGGATGGATCATGGCATTGGCAGGCATAAAGGATAAAATTCACTCTAGACAGTTAAGTATATAAATAGAGGTTTGATCTCATATTCAAGCTGCTTTCTTTAATTGGGGCCTTTCCCAGCAGGAGGAAGGATTCATAGCATGGAAATAAGAGATGCCTGGGAGAGAACTATTCTCCTTCCTGAAGAATATATTATAATCCTTTCTGAAAAAGTATAGTAATAAATTGAATATTTATTAGTATTATAACTTCTATTCTTTCTTCACTCTTAAAGGGAAAAACAATCCTTCAGTCATCAGAATTCAGATAATAGTAGTAGGATGACCATTGCTTGAGTGCTTATTGTTTGTGTATTCGCCACATGGTGCAAGCTTAATTCATATTTGTGGAATAAGTGCCATGTGATGTGTAAATACATTATCTTTTTGAATCGGCTATGAACTTGGAGTGACAAACCATCCTGAATTGCCTGGCACGTCTTCACTTTCAGCATATGAAGTCCTATGTTCCCAGAAACCCCTCTGTCTAGGGTAAACTGGGACAACTGGTCACCCTAATTCTTATCTTCATTTTAGAGATGAGAAAATAGAGTCAGTTAAGTCACTGTGCCAAAGCCACAGAGCCAGGTTCACGTCCAGTTCTGCTCAGTCTTGGGTTCATGCCTTTAACCACCATGCTGAATCTTCCTACTACATTGTACTGTGCTTTTAGGTTTCCACTGACTGTCATGATCAAGGAAAGAAAAGGCTCTCACTTTATTCATATCAGTAGTGCTGCAATTAAGATAGAGATTCTTGTAGTCGAATTAGAGAAAATTTCCGTAACTTTCCCATTTTTTAAAAATTAGACACATTCAAATCACATTGAAATATCTAACTGATTTGATGAGATGAAGCTAAGAGATTTGACTGAAGGGTCTTCACCTCTCAGGCATTCATCTTGTACCTCTCTAAAAAGAAGGGGTATATTACTTGATCACCAGATTTCTTCTAACTTACACGTTCCCTGATAGTCACAAGTCTGTTTTTCATGTCACCCAGAAATGTCTCTTCCATTTACTCTCATCCTTTTATCGCATCTATTCTTTTGGAGTTATAATGCCTTTTTAAAAACCACTAGTAGCTTGTTAATAATGCATTATTTTATTATCTATCCTTTCAGTGCTTACCTAGAGAAGACAGGATGCATCCTGACTTAAAAAAGTTGACTTTGAATTGGTGTACTTTTCATTTTCCAGATATGCAAGTTTGACAACATTTTAACTCAGTGTATGCCACCTTTTATGCAATAGTTGTCATTTTTTTTCAACTTCCGCATGGTTCAAACTCCACAAAACATTATTATTATTGATATTCATTTATTTTTACCTACACGGGTATATTCTCAGTTGCCCTTCATTCTCCTCCATATTTTCATGTGTCCATTAGGGATAATTTTCCTTCTGTCCCAAGAACGATGACCTTAATATTGCCTTTACTGCAGGTCTGTTGGCAGTAACCATTTTTGTTTTTTGTTTCCTTGAAAACCTCTTTATGAAGTCATTTATGTAGATATCTATGTTGCAGTTATTTTCTTTCAGAATGTATTATTCGTGTCTTCTAGCTCCCATTGCTTCTGTTCGTTAGCTTTCTTCTTTAAAGCCATTGAAAACGTTCTTTTTTCTGACAATAAGATTTTCTCTTTGTCTTCAGTATTTGCAGTATATTATTAAATGCCTAGATGTGGTTAGTTTTCTTTGTATTTTTCCTACTTCCATAGAGCTTCTCAAACCTGGCTTGATGACTTTCATCACTTTTGGAAATATTTTAGTCCGTATTTCTAAATTCCGTTATTTCTTTTGTATATTCCTCTCTTATCATTTTAGTCTAGGACTCCAGTTAAACATAAGTTAAATGTCATCTCATGTCTTTTCTTCTTTTCAGTGTTTTCCATAATTTCTTGAATGTTCACAGTTATTAAAAATCTATGCCTGATAACTCCATATCTGGATCTCTGTAGTCGCTTTCTGTTGTCTGCTCTTTTTCCCCCTGGTTTTTAGTCATTCGATCTTGTCTGTTGGCATTTTGGCCTGCTAAATTTTATTGGATGTTGGACAGAGTGTTTGAAAAAAAATGCACAAAAAATGATGTCATCTTCCTCCAAAAAGAATTAATTTTTTCTGGAAGGCGGAGAGAGTAGGAGCAGATCAACTTGCTGAAGTCTGGGGTTGAGAGGACTTGGCGCTGCATTTCAGGTGTGGTGAAGGCTACCCTATTTCTGGTTTTCATTACTTCTAAGGCCTTGTCTTTCATGGGTCCATCAGAAACCCTGTGGTATTTACCAGAGCCATGCCTCCTTGACAAGCCTGAAATTCCAAATTTTGTCTTTTGTTTCTTTGGGGGTTTTCTTTGTTCCTATTTTTGGTCCCCAAGCACCATAAATTCTACTTAGGTTTTCATCTTTCTATCTGTGCCTTTTCACTTGGGTTCTGGGTCGGAGAAACTTAGAAATGGGTGAGTTTCCCAAAGAGAAAAGCAACACAGAATGTCAGGCTCACTTCTCTGCAGTTCTCTTTTCTACATGATCTTGGCCTCTCAAGTCCTGGTTGCTTTCTGATACTTTCATACAGCATGCTTTCCTTTTTAGTTCAGCTTTTATTGTTGTTCTTTTGGAGTGAGGTTGGTTAGGTAAATGCTATTGTATCATGGGCAAAAGTGGAAACCCTAACTTACGATTAGGTAAGATGGTATATCTAGGAAGCCTTTTGGGAACTGTAAAATTGCACCAATGCTGTGTGGTGACTGCGCTAGGAATGTATGCCACTGTGGTATTTAGATCACTTAAAGCCCTTTTCCCCTCCTACTCAATAATCACTTGCTTATTAACTGTGTACAGTGCTAAATCTCAAGGAGTTTTGTACTGAGATACTGCATCCTGTATTAGGATATTACAGTATCCTAAATACTGTAGGAGCACTTCTCAGCCTTGACCTCTGCTTTGTTTTATTTAAATGGCTTACCTCATTCTATGTTCAGAGGTGGCTGCTAACAAGTTTTGGCTTGTTTTTAATTCTCATTTCCAGGTACCTTTTCTTTTTTGTGTATTTTTTATTTGAGTGCATATTTACTTTATTTAGACTTGGTTAGTGTCCAAAAGTGAAAAAGTAAGATTTTATTAATGTGGAATGGAAGAGAAATAATAAAAGAATGTTAATATAAATCAAACACCAGAACAAGCAAGCTTCTTTTCAGTGTCTGCATGATCCTGTCATGCGCAACAAGAGCTATAAATCCATCCTGTATCACCCACCTCCCAGCCTGCTTCTCCCATTGGCCTGTTTTCTTCTTTCTTGGTTAATAGCACGAACCCTTGCAAAGATGCACGTCGGAAGCATGAAATGGGGATGTTTGTGTGTGTTGGGAGGGGGTTACCATCACTTAACCTTCACCTCTGATTGATCACTGATTTTACTGGTTCCACCCCAACAGCCCATCTCTCCTTCCCCTTCCTGTGATCTCTCCTAGGAGCCTACATCATCTCTCACCTGAAGAGCTGATCTCCTATTTTACCTTCTTGCCACAGTATCACTTTCTTACCTATCAGACCCCCCCCCATTATATATTAAATCATCTCCCTATAATGCAAATCATTACCCTGCTTAAAACCCTCTAGGATATATCCTGAAGAGGCAAATCCATAGAGACAGAAAGCAGATTTGTGACGGCCGGGGCTGGTAGGGAGAGGAGAATGGGAAGTGAGCACTGATTACTTTGAGGTGATTTCTTGAGCGTGATGGGTTTCCTTTGGGGTAAGAGGACATTCTCCACCTAGGAAGTGGTGGTGCATGCACAACATTGTGAATGTACTAAATGCTGCTGTTCACCTTAAAATGGTTAGAATGGTAATTTTATGTTATGTATTGTACCACACACACACACACACACACACACACACACACAAATCTCAGCAGCGTGTGGTATGGGGCATCAACGTTACTCTAGTATTTCCTGTTGAATGCTCCCTTCTGTTTTCCCTCTAACTCTTCACAAAGGGAACCACTTACAGATTCCTGTGCGCACCATGCAGCCTCAGGCTCTACTGCTCTTGTAGGTGCAGCTCCCTTTGGGCATCCTCCCCCCACACCGTTGTCTGTCCAGTGAGCCCCTCCTCCAAGACCCTCCTGAGGTCCCTGACACGTCTCCATCAGCACCGCCACTGTGAATTGCCCTCTGTATTTGTCACCTTAGAAGGCACAACTGGGAAACCTTTACTGCCAGGTCCATGTTTCTAATTCCAGAGAGAATGGTATCATTTTCTAAAAAATGGAATGAAGCTTTAAAGCATTTGTATAACCCTTTTAAAATTCTTGACACAGTTGTGACCCCCTCGAACATCTGGAACACATGAGTTTAGAGGTTTCAGCCCTGGTGTGGAAACACCCCAAATGTACAGTTTCTGGTGGTGAGACCATTTCTAGCCAGGGAGCCTTGTGATTAATTGGTGTCACATTTAAATATGTAATCACAGCCCTGTCACATTTTGTTGCACACTTCTAAAAACAGTGGAGTAGTTTGTGTCCTTGATTTGTGAGTGGTGGGTGGCTTGGCTATAAACAACAGAGTGGTTTATTTTTCAGCTCTCATAAATTTATTTTTGAGGTTAACACAGGTCAAACACTCTATAAGAATGTGTTAGAGTATATACTTGGAGAACTTTGTGGCATGTGAAAAACTTTGTTCCTAAATGAGCTTTTTCTTTCCAATATTAATGATACCATTTATGATGACATTTGGTCTTACATATGGCAGCTCAGAACTGGACAGGAGGTCATGAGGGTCACTGAGAATAAGAATTGTAACACTCAACCCCATCCTCTCTTCCTCACCACTTGATTATCATGGACATAGAAAATAAGTATGAGTGTATGAGTGACTGTGTGTGTGTGTAAATACCAGAAGAGAGGAGAATCAGGAAGAAATACACTAAGGTGAGGCCGTGAGTAGGTGTTAAACAAATTCCTATTAGTATTCTCCTTGATGTAAATAGAGAATTGCCTGGCTTGTCACAAAATAGAAAAAGTTGTTGTAAGCAGTGGTTCTCAAAGAGCAGTCTTTGCAATAACAGCATCCGCATTACGTTGGAATTACTAGAAATGAAAAAATTTTAAGCCCTATCCCAGACCTTCAAAACTGACAGTCTGTTTTCACAAGCTCAAGTATTTGAATTGCACATTCAGAACCACTATTTTAAACAACTCCCCTAAACCAAGATATTTTGCTGCTGATGTAGGAACACAATGTTCTAGAGTAGTTAGGTTGATATAAACATTTGGATCCTGGATTTCAAATAGGGATAAATGTTGGAAGAATAATGACAACAGCTAATTTTTATTGAGTACCATCCCAGGCTAGGCACTGTGCTAAGTGTTCTGTGGACATTGTTCCATTAATTGCTCATACAATTCCCAACTATCTCAAGAGGCAATACTTCTTTCTTTATTGTTAAGGACTCTGAGGCTCAGAGAGGTTGAGCTAATTTCCCAAGGTCACACAGCTTGCTGTGCCTGATTCACGTCCCCGCACTCTGACTCCCAAGCTCAGGCCATAAAGCACTAAAGCTACTATTCGCTGCAGCTCTGGTCCTAGAGGCAGGATGATCTTTAGCTCTTGAATATTCAGTTTATTGATGTTCTGGACCATTGCTGCCAAACTCATTTCCAGTTGAAGCAGCTGGATTTTGTCACAAGCATGACTTCGTTAAGTGTCCTCAGCTAAGCTGAAGTGGCCCAGATCTCACTCATTAGATTTCTGTCAAGGCTGGAGATTTGGATGGGAATCTACAGGAAAAGAATTCTAGCCTGGGATTGTAGGGGCAGCAGAAGTTTTCCTCTAGAGTCATGAGCTGGGGCTTTGTCACAGATATGTTTACTTTCGGTCTGTGACAAGAAGTGGGATGTGTTGAGTTTCTAGATGCAAGCTTGCACACAAGTGGTAGATAGGCTCTACTGTCATTGCAGCACCATTGATGGAGTGTAGCATAAAGCAGGTGTTTGGAATTGCGTGTGAGGATTAAGTACAATCTCACACCTGTAATGGTAGTCTACTGCCCTCACCTACCTCAGAGGGCTGTTGAGAGGTGGGTCAAATGTGCTGTGACTAAGCTGTAAAGCTTGGTTCAAATGTAAAGAAGTATTGTGCAAACACTATGATTTGATTAAAAACATTGGTGTTTGCATCAGAAGCCAGGGTTCTAGCTAGTCTCTGACTTACTATTGTGTGACTTGGACAAGCTACCTTACAGGTCCATATAGCTCAGTCACCCTGATGCTGATTTGAATGGTGCCCCCTGCAGCTGTGCAGTGCACGTACAGCTGTGAGCTGCAAAGTAAAATGCACCTACTAATGTTGATTCCAGTTAGCTCACAGTAAGGCTGTGAGATGCTGGGTGTTGTTGGTGGGTGGGTGGGGGTTTAATATAATAAATGTGCTCTGCAAATATATTTGTATTTTTTTCTGCCTCAGCTCCCTTCAGATTGAGGCAGGTAAAACAAGCCCAGCCTCTAATTCAGAGCCTTATCAGAGTGGTCTTTAATTGCTGATTGTGACTCAGCAGCCGGAAGTTACTGAATGGGGTCCCATTACTGCATGTGTTCACTTGCTTCATCTACTACTAACTCCTGTCCATTCTCTACATGTGCCGCAGGACATCTCTAGGCCAGGGTCTTTCCTGCCTGTGGCCTCCCAACACACATTCTTCCCCTTCTGGTATTGAGTCAGGACAGTCTCCTCATGTCCTCCACTTGGGGTATTTGCTGAAACAAGAGGCTTTCTGAGCGCAGAGATCAGTCCCCTTTCTATCAGTGTGGCAACTAGCAGAAGGATGTAGGCCCTAGTGTGGACTTGCCTCAACTATAGATGCTTTAGGAATTCTGTATGCAGCCTGGTAGGTGACACAGGTGTCTACTGTTATCCAAACTCCATAAGTCTACACCTAGACTAGTGCATTTCACTGTATGTTAATTTTCCATAAAATGGGGTGGGGGAAGAGTATACTGATATCCCTATTTTAATCTGAAATGTGTTAAAAAGATAATATGGATTTAAAATAGATGCATAGAGTGGGATCCATATGTAAGAAAATGAGTGAAGTTGGTGTTAATGAGAGAATCTAAATGTATGAAATTTTTTCAAACTTTCTGTATGTTTGAAATTTTTTTCATAATAAAATGTTGGGAAAAAAGAATTTTCTAACTATGCTGATCAAAAAAATGGCTTTTAAAAATTTCAGGTGTCAAGGATTTCTCATTTGTTGTTATTGTTTTAATTTTTTGGAGAATCAAAATATGCCCTTTATTGATGGTAAAGACTAGGATGGAAGGTATAGCTCGGTGTGAGGGCCAAGTGGACCCGCTAACTGAAGGGTGGCCTTGGGTAGCTTCCCCCACCCAGATGCAGGCAGAGCTGGCTGGCGCAGGTCCTCCCTGCCAGGGGCCTGACCAGGCAAGAATTACAGCACTGTGTGGGGGAGCCAACCGCTGTCTCCCGAGAGGAAAAAGACATTTTTCAAGTTTTACACATGTGAAAGATGAACACAACTTAATGTAAAGTTAATTAACTCAATTTAAAAACTTTCCTATCTTAAGGTATCTACTAGTAAAGTTATTAAAAACAAGGCAGCATGCCCGAAGGCATGAAGTGATAGAATATGTTCTGTATTTCATGTACGCTTGAAGAATAATCTGAATTAAAACTTTCCATTTATGTAGAATGTCGATTTCTCTAAATTTCTATTTTTCTTTTATTTTCTGCTTTAAGGTAATTGTTGGAGGTGGAGGACACATTTCACCCTATGACTAGCCTCTGAGGTCTCTTGACATGATTAATCGATTCACTTTTGAGAGGGGATGGGATCCTTGTTAATGGATAAGCTACTTCCCTAAAAGAGAATGTCAGGGGCTTTAGGTTTTGAACATTTTCAAAACAGGGAATATTGTATTAATTAGAAATTTTCTTTTTATCTCTGCTAAACGTTCCTCATCCATAAAATTATCCTTAAAACAAGTGAGGTTCTATTTTGGGGGAGAGATGGCTTATTACCAAATAAACTTTAAGAAAATGCTGTGTGTGAGCAAAAGTTACATCGTTTAACTTAAAGGATGGAAAGAATGGATTCGGAGACACAGATTCGATAGAAATGGACACATGAGAGGTTGGGGTCGTGAATGAGAATTTTAAAGAGTGTGTGAGAAGCGCAATAAGTGAATAAAGTTGTAGAGACATCTTGCCCTCTAAACAGAAGAGTTTGTCATCCATGCATATGAAAGTGTCTGGTAAATGTTATCCCTCCAAAGGAAGAGGTGAGGTGATAATACTAGTGGTGGGGAAGAGACTGGGATGTAGGAATTCCTAGCAAGAAAGGTAGCTTCAAATTCTTTGAAACTGAAATCTCATATATAAAAGTAATAATATACCAGATGATGAGAAGCAGAGGCTCTTATTCTGAACATACTGAATCTCTTGGCCTTTTCTCTCTTTGTCAATGCTGTTTTTTTAGTTTGTTGGTTCATTTGAAGTATACACACATTTATCAAACAGCCTATAGGCCACATTAGTGTTGAGCCATTTTTAATTTGGGTTTTAAATTCTGTATTTCTTTTAGCCAAATGAAGAATGATCTAGTTTTGTATAATTGTTAGACTAACAAAAAAATTTGAGATAATGCATATGTTAGTAATTTTCCACCTAAAATACCATATCTTGGCACATCTTTCCCAATTACATGTCATCTCTGAAATTGTACAGCTCACATCTGAAATTCTACAGCACGTTTGGCCTCTTCCACATCATTTCCCTCTCATATAACCCATCTATGATTTGGCTCACTGGAGAACTAAATTTAAAAAGCTGCAGCCTTTTCTTGCTGCAAATATTTTATTGAGTTCTTTAATTTCTCATTTTGTGCCTGATTTCATTCAGGTTTGTGATCTTCATTTCTTATGTTATTCATTGTGCCCAAATACTACAAGTCAGCAAATCAAACATTCTGATCAAAAGCAGATTTTAATTATCATACAGGATAAACTAGGGACAGTGTGCAACATATAGCCCCACCTGCAAGTTAAAATGGCTGCTTCAGTCCTATAAATATGTAGGGGAAAGGGCACCAGTGGTGGCTGAGAGACCTGGGATTTGGTGCCATGTGTGTCACAAAAGCCCTGGATGTTTTTGGGTAAGTCACTCACTGTACTAGCCCCCAGAAATCTCAAACAAGGTGGTCAGAAGAGATTTCTGAGGTTGCTTCCAGTTCACACTAATAGTACCTGTTCACAAGTGTACCAAGAGATGATACGGTCAGTCTTCATTATTCATGGATTCCATATTTATATCTCCTACTCACTAAAATTTATTTGTAATACCCAAATCAATACTTGCTTATTTTTGTGGTCATTCATGGACATATGCAATGACGAAAAATTTGAGTCACCCAATGTCACATTCTCAGCTGAGGTCAAAGGAAGCAACATTCTGCCTTCTTCCAGCTCTCCTACTGTAAACAAGTGTCCTCTTTGCAGTCTATTTAGTGCCACATTTGTTATATTTTTTTGCTTTTTATTGATGATTTTGCTGTTTTAAAGGGCTGTTAAGTGTAGTGCTGAAGTGCTGTCTAGTGTTCCTAAGGGCAAGAAGGCTGTGATGTGCCTTACAGGGAAAATCCATCTATTAGATACTTGTCATTGGGGCAAGAGTTATAGCGCTGTTGACCACGAGTTCAGAGTTAATGAAGCCACAATATATATTAAATAAGTTTTCTTTAAACAGAAATACATATAAAACAAGGTTATGTATTGATTGGTCAGCAAAAATATTATGACCAGAGAGAGGCTAGTAGGAACCAAATCCTATTATTTCCACTAGGAGCAATGGTTCAAAATGCACTAATTTAGCATCTGGGGAAATGTTATAGAAAATAACTACAGCAAAGAGAATTGGCTATATTAACAGAACACTTTAAATAGGGACCAACACAAGTAACAATTCAATACATGATAGTTGTAGGTGTTATCTTTATCACCATCCTGCCCCGGGCACCTCTAGAACACTGGGGGGATACTGCAGGGAGCAGTTTGCCAGGCCTTCCCAAAGCAAACTTAGCCAGCTCCCTCAAGGGCACAGTCCTATGGAGACTGGATCTGGCAGGTATTTTACTTTAAAGGAAGGAAGGGCAAGGTAGTTCAGAGAAGAAAAAGAAGTTTTTTAATTTAGTTGAAGAAAGTCCTCTGTGCAGAAAATCTTCAAGTGGGTACACCCCCTCCATGGGATACTTAAGATGATCCATTAAGGTGCCTCCCTTGGCCCAGACATGAGCGAGATGTCCCCCATGACTGCTATTTCTGTGATCAGACTACTTACACAAAGAGAGGGAGTTGCAATGAGCAGAGGTGAGGCATATTTTTATGGTTCTGGATCCAGTGTATTGCCAACAATTGCAATTTACATGCCTATAGGCTGTTAATCAGTGTGATTCATTTTAAAAAACAAAGTCTTCAAATAGCAGGATCTTTATAACACTTTGCCATGCCCTAGAGAATGGCCAGGTAGGTCTCTTGTACCACACCGGTTATCTCAAGGAAGTGTATTTAAAGGAGTTGTAGAACCTAAGAATGAGTCATGCATTTGTTCTCCGACAAAAAGGCAAGTGTTGGAGACGAGCTGTCACTTTCTGTTCTGGCAAGGGGCCATGAATATGTCACATAGCAGATACTTTTAAAAAAGCAAGCATATAATCTGTCCTTTCAAGGTGGAAGTGATACTTTAACAATTAGGGAGAAAGTAATTTCTTTTCCAAAGAAATTCAATCTACGGCAAGAGCACTTTGAAAACAGATGTTTGGAAATGTTTCCATTTACTGTGAGCACATTACAAAAAAACAAAAACAAAACACCCTTAAATCAGGGAAAATTTCAACAAACATTTTTGCCTAGAAGTTAGATGGGATTGAAAAATGAGTTTGGGGAGTTAAAAAAGTTCATCTAATGAGGTATTTTTTCCATTTGTATCTACATCTCCATAAGGCATCTTTTTCAGTTCTGATGGACTTTGAAACTAAGTGTCAAAATAAACTGGATGTATAACTAGCTGTTTGAATCACTGTATCACAAAAGGATAACCCAAGATTTTTCAAATGTGACAAAGCATATTCAACACATTGATCCTATTAAAAATATTAACAGCAGTATTTTAGAAAGCAAAAATATTTTGTGCTACTAAAACTCAAATCAAACTTTTAAAAATAGTATTTAAAATTTCATCTTCATTTTATCATTTTGAAGTTCCTACTTTAATATTTCATAATGTAAATTGTTAGTACAGTAGTGGCATGACTATATAAATGAATTAATAATTGTATATATTTTTGGTATATGCTCAGCGATTTTTTAGTGATGGGGTGACATAGTAAAGGTTTGGAGAGTGCTGTTTGAAAGGACAGAAAAAGTCTAAATTTGACAGTGCACTTAAACTCTGTACTGATTTTGCTAAGTTAAAAATGGCAACTAATAAGATAGTATGCTTTCATTTATAAGGAAGGAAGGGAGGAAGGGAGAGAGGAAAAAAGGAAGGGAGACTAAATAAATAAATAAATAAGGGAGGGATGGAGGGAGACACACAGAAGATTTGTGAAGAACAAGCGCCTCTGCAAAGATAAATAAACTCGTAACAGCAGGAGAGGAAGACTGGGTATTGCTGAGCATGAGTGAGTGGGAGACTTAGTTTTTGAAGTACATTTTGATTTTTATATGGTTTTTAAATATGATTTTTATATAAATCTTGTCCCAGAGTTCAGAGAAAATATTGCTCTTTGGGTCATTTTGCAGGGGAAGCAGAGCCCTGGATAGGCCCTAAGAGGCCAAATCTGCTCAGCAGAATGCCAGACAAACGTAGGGGTTCCCTGGGCAGCCTGACAATTGAGAGGTGAGGGTGCTGAAAATTCAAGAAAAGGATGGGTTAGAGGAGGCAAAAGAGGAACACTGGCCACATGTTGGTTGAGACCAGAGAAATTTAGAATTCTGCAGTTTGGAATTAGGAACAATGTCCTGCTTCCCCCCTGCATCCCAATAGGCAGAAAGCAGGGAGAGGCTTGCTGAGCGCCATTGTTGCCTTGTGCTGGGAGTTGGGGGGAGGGGTTGCAATGAGTTGATTTAGCCTTTGGGTTGCAAGGCCCAGGAGACAGAAAAGAACCTCTGTTGCAATGGATTTGTGTATTGTGAGGCCTGGGGAGTAGGTATGGAAAACCCACCTTGACCTCTGGAGAGGTTGTTTCCACATGATGAAACAGGCCTTCCCTTGGGGTTCATTTAAGCTGTAGATACATTCTGTGAAATCAGAGATAACAATAACAGCTATCCTTTTTAAGCCCCTAAAATGTACCAGATGTTCACAAAGACACTACCAGGCGGATGGTTTTCCTGTTTCACCTGTCAGGTCAGGGAACTACACGGATACAAAGAGCCTTGCCTGAGTTTCTACAGCAGTGGCAGAGCCAGTCCCAATTCAAACCCGAGTGTCTCTCCTTAAACGCCAAACTCCTTCCACAGAGGAAGTACACTGCCTCTTTCTCACCCTAGGACATCAATAGGTAAGTATCAGTGACCTCATTTGGGGTAAGTCTGGGTATCATTAAAAACTTTATTTTCAAAGTTGTGTAAACCTGATTCTTGTAAACTTTTAGATGCAGTATCTGCTCCACCCAAGTGGAAGTAATTTAAATTTGAGTTGTGATTCTCTGGAAAATACCAAGTTTCAGTTATTTATTTATGTGAAGGTCTTCAGCTGTACTTCCTCGTGCCACCAAAGCCATGAGCAGTAAGGCCAGAAACTATGGACAGATCCTGGGACACACTTCCTGACTTGAGCCCTCATTTCCTTTTAGGAAGTCCAGTGTTCTCTTCCTTTCTTCTTGTGAATGACAACACGCTCCACTCTTACTGCTGATGACCTCTGGGCCACAGCTGTGTGGGTCTTTATGCCATTTCCAGCCTCTGGTTTACCATCAGAAACGATTTCATTCCTCATGCTGAGCCCTGGCAGGGCTGCCCTCTGGGCAGTGAGACTGGCTACAGAGATGACCAGTGGAGGCCGATCAACTTCGCCATCCCACAGGAAGTTTGTACCCCCGGGTGAAATACAGCTATCTGCACAGAAGTGTTTACTTTTTCTTGCAAACTGTAATGCTTACTGAGATTATAATTCTGAAGATTTAAAAAACATTCAGAAAACAAACCTGAAAGTGATTGATTTTGTTGCCCCTAAGACACTGAGCCTAGGAATTGAAAGCAGGCTGCTGTGGTGTACATCCGCTCGACCCCGAGGAAAGACATCTGTTCAATCATTTTAAAGGGATTTTTGGCAACTTCGGGAGCGTGGTGTGAGGCTGTCTGCATCCCCCAGGGCTCTGTGCACTTCGCAGAAGAGACCAGGCGTGTGGTTGCTGTTCAAATGGATTTAACAGGAAAATCTGAAGCATCTAGCCAGACCTTTTGGGTAAAGATGAATCTTTTTCGTAAGTCTTTAATTTTCAAATTGTTCATGGCAAAAGTTAAATAAAAACACCCCTCACACCCATCCCGGTCCCACAGCATACCTAAAGGTGACCACTGATAATTCATCCCAGGCTGGCAGACCGTGGGCTACCTTGAACTCAGTACCACCAAGACTGTACTCAATGTGGGGAAACAATTAATTCCCTCCACCAAAAACAAAACAGGGTGTTATTACTAGAAGAAAGTGGGCCTGGAAAATCAGCAGTTTGTCTCTGTAAAGTCAGGGAAAGATCTAGAAGGCATTTTCCCTATAAGTTCCATCAAAGGGCTTTGGTGGCATGTGAAATGGCATTTCTTTATTAAAATCCCCACACGCTATACAGTAACATATTGGGACAAGCCATCGTTTACCAATTTCCCATCTCCCCTGGGAAGAGAAACATCCTGTAAGGAGGTCATTTTGAAATGGTCCCATTGGGTGACTCGCTGGAGTAAACAAACATGAAAAAATATACAGATTCTATTGAAAAAAAGGCTTGGAGTGATGTTGCACTGGAAAATTGAAGCTGATCTTGGACAGGGTTAGGGAAAGAGTGGAGAAGGATTTTTGTTTAGTCAGATGCGGTGGCTTGTCCATGGTGAGGTTTCACAGCATGTGCTTGCCTGGGTAGGGCCGTAAGGGACAAAGAAAACGGGATCTCTACTATGACACAGCTCCTCCGATGAGCCCCTGCTGCCCCAGAAAAGTCATGGTACTTGCTAGGCCAAAAACCTAAGAACAGGTCTTTAAGAATTCTGGTTTCTTATGTAATGAGAAATAGAATTCTCCTTTGTCCTCCTAAGTAAACTGAGTTTCACGTAGCTTTGCTTCTAGATCATTTTCTTCCTCTAATGAGTAGCCAGAGATGAGATAGCTGCACCAGCCTAGGAAGCATGCGATCCTGAACCCAATTCCAAATTTCCTGTCATTTCTAACTCTTCAGTGGAAATTTTTTCTCGTAGGGTACAAAAAGTTTATAGTCACATATTCGATGAGGAAACATTACAAAGACAAGAAAAATAATTCAATAACTGTGTTATTAAGATATGCCCAGTTATGAAATCTGAAATCAGATAGTTAAAAAATACTTGTGTCAATCCTTCCTTCCCATATTATTGTGTTTTAGTGATGACAGTACTGGTAACGCTGAGAATTCTGAGAGGTGTGTTATTCCCTACAGCTTCTCACTGCAAAGACCCATGAATCCCCAGTAGAGGTACTGTCCAACAAAAGAGATCAGCTCCAGAGAGACAAGGGGGGTGAAGCAAACCTTGGAAAAGACCAAAATAAGGTAAATAGAGAGGGGTCCTGAACCCCAGAGAGAGAGATGGATTTGAGGCTCCCCTTTTCCCCAGTCGTAGATGCCACAGTGGCCCGGAAGTCCCAAGTGCCACTGGCCTTTATGGTGAGCTATTTCTCCCCATCCACATGAGGCCACCAAGTAAAGAAAACAACTTGACATTAGGAGTACAGAGCAGGTGACGATAAGCTTCTCTGGGGATTTAAGTTCAACACCAGGAAAGACAGCATAGGAGCTGGGAATGCTGGCAATGAATAGCTGCTACAATTCCATGTTTACTGTGTTGAGGGATTCTGTCATCTTAATAAATGTCTAAGCAACAAATTCCTAATGAATGGCATAACAATATGAAAGGAAGAGAGACTTGTCTAGCAGAAAACAGAATGCTACATTAACATAGGGCTCAAACTATACCGCGTAAAGGTTATTTATTCTCATGTCTGCCTGGACAGATTTCCTAAAACCATCAAAAAAGGATTCTGTATTTCCTGGAGAGAAAACCTGAGGTGGCACAGGTGTGCTCTCTAGGTTCTCAGACACCGGCTCTTTGATGATCACCCGGGCAGCTGTTTCAAACTGTCAAGCTCCAGCATGACCCAGGATGGCTCCTTTACTCTCAGCAAGAGGCCTTGCCTCCTACTTCACTGAGACCACCCAGCAGCCTGACGCGGGGCCCCCAGCCTCCCAGCCTCCCGCCGCAGCCCCAGCGCTCCTGACGGAAACTCAGGCTCAGCATCAGTCTGACCATCTTCCTCCGCAACAAGCAGCTCCTCGTGGTTTTCCCTCGTCTGCAGAGAACAGCCCCATTCTGGCCCACTCATCCTTCTCTTGCCTTTCTCTCATATTCAGCAGGTACTCAAATCCTGTTTGCTCTATTTCAACATCATTTGCATCTCCCTTCTCCTTTCCCTTCGTGTGTCTAGACTACTGCATAGGAGAGCTCTCCCCGCTTTCAGCCTCCCCATCACAGCCCCGACCAGTAACCCCTCCTAGACGGTGCTCGCACTTGGCTTTCTAATGCACAACTCCAGTCTACTCACTCTCTGACCTAAGGGCTGCCAAGTGCTCGCAAGTTAATGTCAAAATGCCCTGGCTTTGAAGGTCTGTCGCAAACTGACTCCAACCTCCATTTTGGGGGCTGCTTTTTCTACTACCCAAACCCATCCAGTCAGATAAGATTATCTGCCCTCGGTTATATACCATCTTTATTTTCTCCCTGATCAAGTCTCTCTTTTATCAGTCGCACTCTATGAAATGAAATATTGCCCAGGCCTCAAGGCTCACCCGACAGTCCTCTTGCCTCAGTTTCTCTCTTCCCACCCCTCCCTTGATAGAATCACTTTCTTCTCCACATTATCTGTCTCATTCCTGCCACACACATTTCTGCCTAGTGTCAGAGTTGTTTGACGTTTGCCTTTTCATTCTCCATTTGAGCAAGCAGCAGGCCCTGCATCCCCTTGCTTCAAGGGAGTAAGTGGCAGGATGAGAAGCAGAAGGATTCTGGCTTTTGTTTTCTAAAAGCCAGAGCCCAAGGGGAGGATAGTGTTTGAGAAAAACTTAGTGGCTTAAAAATACAGATGAGAAACACTAAACTAGAAGAAAACTCCCCCAGTTACAGGGCAGGAACAAATCCTGCAGGCTCTGTTCCTGGCAGGGGCCATGTTGGGGCAAGACCCCAGAGAGGTGGGGTGAAGGGCTTTGGGGCGAAGCACCAGGGGAGCGAAGGAGGGAAGTCCACGGGCCACCAAACCCTGTGGACTGACACAAGCAGAAAGACAGACAAGAACAGGGTGGAGAGAGAATCAAGTCAGGAAAGCCCACTAAAAGGGACTCAAAGAGTTAACCAGATAAAACTAGAGAACCAGAAAGGACTTCACAGAGTTAATTAGTTAATTTGTTGAAGTTTCAAAGGCCAGGAATGACTTGGGATATCCGGATATTCCGCAGATGAAAAGCAATTCCCCGGATAAAGAAAAATACCAGAGTCTAGCCCATGTCTCCATTGTACCAATTAGATCAGGCCTCCAAGGCCAAAGGTTGTCAATCAGGGACTTCTCTGCCCTTGATTTCCCTGCCCTACCTCATGCCCTACTCATGACGTGGGCAGGGAAATGGGACAAGGGTCATGCCACTGTAAAATCTACTTAGCCTGTAAGAAAGGCCCAGCTTATTCTTTGACTTAATCTATATGCTGTTCTTCCTCTCCTTCCAGCCCCTTAATCAGTTAAGTAACTTTGGAACCAGGACAGGTGATAGACCTCCAAAGTGTAAATGAACCTGTATGAATAAAGAATGCTGAGATCTGTACCAACACAGTCACGTAAATAACGCTATTCTTAAGACAAAACTTCAAAGGAATTATGAATCACCTGTGTACATCATGCCTTATGCTGACCCCTACCCAAAAGGCCCTATAAAACCCCAAACCCTAAACCCTTAAGTGTGCCTCCTTTCTGAGATTGCCCGTACTCCCCTTTCTTCAAGTGTGTACTTTTTGCCTTAAATAAAGACTTCTTACTGTTCATCTTACTGTGTTATATCTCTGCGCTCTTCCAGTGGTAAGCTGGAAGTAAGTCTTTGTTACTTTGCTATTCATTCTATTTTCTAAACCTAAGCATAAGGCTTCACTTTCTCTGTCCTACGTCTGACAAGTAGGAGGGGTTACTGAGATCTCTGATTTGGGCTTGAAAGTTCCCATCGCCAGGTGACCAGGACAGGACGGCGCAGGACTGCTCTCTACTAGCCTGCCTGGCTCGCCCTAGGCAGACCCACTCTGTCACTCTATCACTGGGTGCAGTGAAACTGACTTTGCTCTAATGACTTTGTTTTCACTCTCACTTCCCTGAGTCTCCCAATGGAGTTCCTTCCCTATAATACAGGGTAACAACATACTAGCCGGTGGCCCCTGGCTGCAGGAGTCTAGAAGTCTGCTGTCTAACACAGTGAATGTCCTTGCTTCACAGCACACAGGGGTTTGTCAGTATTTAGCAAGATGGTGCCTATGAAATTTTCCCCTCTCCATTTGGGCTTGAGGTACTGGAACATTCCTTAGAGAGGCATTTTGTTCCTCTGGGGTCTCAGCATATGGCTGCCCCCAGTTGTTCCTAATTCACTCTGGGTGAATGATTCAGTTTGATTCAGCATCTACAACTTGTGGCTTCTTAAAGGAGCCAGGCCATTTTTTAGCACAACGAAACATAGCTCAAATCAAGTAAAACCACCTAAGAGCACAACCGTAAATTAGAAAACATGAACTGTATTTATTTCCAATGTCCAGAATTATAAACTCTTCAACTATGAAAACAAATGTATACCTGGGTTTTTAAAAAAGTCAGAAAGGACTTAATAGAAATCAGGTAGTGAGACTAAGTGCTCTGATGTGGCCTCCTGTCCTCCCATGCGCTTGGAGGATGGCTCTTTCTGATAAAGCTGTGGGGCCCCTGCTGAGGTGGCTCCTTGGTCCCCAGAGAAATAGAAGGGCATGTTCATGGCCAAAAGGGAAGGCTCCATTGTGTTTTTGGAGTAAATGCGAGATTTGACAGGTGAACCAACACTATTACAGCCAGAAGGTATTTTGGGCTGACTGTCGGAGCTGCTTTTGCCCATGAGCAACAAATGAATTTATTCAAGATTTGCATCACTCAAGGGAAAACAAACCATGGCAGGACAAAATAAATGGGGAATTTAAGAAAGAAAATGCACTGCCACCAACAAACCACCCTGAGTTTGGCAGAGATCATTAGAGCCAGAGGAGGGAGCCCAGGTGCCCAGACGGGGGCAGGGGCGCTTCAAAGGACAGAAGGACCACCTTAGCCAGCATGGTCCAAAACCTTCAAATCACTTGCATGCAAGGCAGACAGGTATTTTCTTTCTTCCTCCATGTCCTCCTCTTGCCTCTAAGCTTTCCTCATTCCCTGTAGTAACAGGGATGTTCTAGGTTGGAACTTTTCCAAATGAAAGGGCTTTGCGATGGGGCCTGGTAGAGCCTGAGGAGTGGGGTGGACGCGGTGCAGCAAAGCAGCCAGCAGCATAGTCATGATTCCTCAACACTCTCCCCAAACTCTGAATTTCAAAATAACACTCCCATCCCAGAGATGATAAAAGGTGCATTCGGCTGCTTTGATGGCTGTCCTACAGGCAGTTCATTGGTGGGTGGTTAGACGCTTTGAGCTTAACCAGACCTACACATAGACTCAAACTAATTCTATCATGTGGCTTCTAATGCCATTGTAGTAGCCTCTGGCAGCAAAGCCATTTTCCAATTGCTGGCATCCTCTCCCTTCAGCTCTCATCCTGCCAGAATCATTTACAGCTTCATGTCTGAATCTCTCCAGAAAAGATATTTTTTTCTTGGGTAAGATGGTTTCCAGAGAACAACCCTTTCCATAGGACAAATGAATCTAAATGTTCTTTTCATTACAATCAGCACAACAGTGAAGAAATTCAGGGACCTTGGTACTGCATAAAGGAAAAAAATGTCACAGAAGTTCTTTGTGTCTTTTTTTTTATTTATAGTTTTTATCACATTTGTGAATTCACCCATTTAGTGAAGAACATTATTAGTTTGTTCATACGAGTGCTTTGTTCATGTTTCAATTCAATCCAGAAGCCCTTAAGAGAAGCTACATGAGCTCTACAAAGACAGGGACTTTGGTCTGGGGTGTTCGATCCAGTATTCACAGCTCCTAGTAAAATACCTGGCTCTTCATAAGTGTTCATTAATATTTATTGTTGAATGACTAAGGTATTCTCTAGTGGGAAACTGAAAGTTTTGATGATCTTTTGAATGTTGTGGTATTTTGTGTCAAACAGATGCATTTATCTATCTTGGAGTTAAGAAGAAAAATTCTGACCTAGTTTCACTCTTAGAAAGCAGTGAGGCTCTTAAAATAGATTTTTATCTAGTATACTTTAAATTTGCAAACTACCCCAAGGTATTTAGAAAGTCAATCCCTTCTGCCATTGCAAGTAAAACTTCTATTTTGTGTCATAGCAGTACTCTTCTGTCAGGTACAAGCTAAGCTCTGCCAGCAAGAACAGACCGTTCCCCTTACATTATGCCAGAGAAGAGGATTCTGGACTCTGGTAAAAAGGATGTACTTCAAATTAGATACACTAAGCTAAAATTTCCTCAGTCCCCTTCATTTTGGGGTAAACAAAGCAAAAGTGAATGTGTAATTCTGAAAATACTCCATACTGTTTAATTCTTAATCATCCTTAGCTAATTGAGCCAGTTGTTTGAGGATTTGAGAAAATACAAAATTTCAACCTCTGCTTTTCAGCTGATTCAATAGAGCTCCAACAACTGCTGGCCAAATCCCAGATGAAGCTGTGCAGTGTTTCTTAAGCAACTTTTTTAAAGGCTCTCTTATTGATAAGGAAATTATAAACTGAAACCCAGACCACTGTACAACTTTTTCACAGAAAGAAAAAGTCTGTTGCCAATGTGCTGACAGCTGAAGAGAAAGCCAGGGGTTCTCCTAACAGTAAAGCTGGGCTGGAATAAGAGGCAGCACTGAATCCTCTGATGGAAATTTAGGTGGAGACCTAAGAGTTTTCTGGGTTTTCTTTGAACCTGAGCATAGGGGACATGTTACCAGCAGGAGGTAAAACGACTCTGTGATTATGTCAGACCTCGAACTTCTAATAGTGCCTTCTTCCACTTCACAACTTGCTTTGGGAATTCCAGGGAAAAGAAAAGCAAATGCTTTTAGAGATCCCCAATGTGCCACTGAGGATTGCAGGGGCTGAGGGGCATTTCTATGTTCCTCCTGTTTCCATAGTTTTAAAACCAATTACCTGGAAATGGGTGGATGGTCCAGTTGTAGACTTAACCTATAGATGTGGCTATCTAGCAAATGAGCAAATCAATGTATACCATTTATTTTAGATAACTGCTGTTTAATGTGTTAAACGCTTGATATAAACTACTTTGCTAACTGTATTGGAAGTGACTATTACTGAAATATAAAAAGTAAAAAAGTTTTCCTTGTGATGCCTTCTTATTTCTTCAACTCTTCTGAAATATAATCCATGCATAGCCCACAAACAGGAAATGTGATTTAACAGCTTTTAAGCTCTTGAGGTTTAAATGGATTTGGCTATTGATTTCTTACCAGCATTAGCTGGGTTATTAGAAATGGATTTTGTTAATTTGGCTGACAATGAGGTTGACAGTATAACAGCATTACCACCAAAAAGCAGCTTTGGGTTTTGCTCTTAATTAGAATTTTTGTACCATAGCAGCTCAGATTTGCCAGGGATTCGTGCTTTAAAGAGATTAGGGTGAGGATTATGAAAGTGGAACCCTCCTGGAACAAGGCTGGATATTCATTTTAGGAATGCAGCCCCATATCCCGATTGGCCAAGATGCTTGGGAATGTTTGAGGATTCCTGTCACCCTCAAAGTTGCTGTGACAGCCTAGAGCAGCTAAAGAAAATCCTCCTAAGAAAAGGCTGATTGGGAGTTGGCATGGCAACTGTAAACAGGACCCAACCTTTCTCATTTTAGAAAATTCAAAGGAGTCTAGGAGCTGAAAGTAGGTTACCAGAATACCTACAAGATGAGAAGATATCAAAGCTCTGTTTAATTAATTAGAGAAGATAAAATCAGAAAGCAGAGTTGTGGGGTGGTGTTAGCAAAGAGCCAGAGAGGACTTCACTCTGCAGCCCAGCGGAAGCAGCGCATCAGATGGCTGAGATTGGGGCCTGAGGCAGCCTCGTGGGGCCAGGCATTGTGCTGGCCTGGGCTGGCCTCCAGCCCAAGGTGGACCCAGCCGACCCGCTGCACAGGCTGAGGAAGTAAATATCACTTAAAATATTTTTTAATTAAGGGAAAATAGCACCACCTCCATGAAAAGGACTTGGAATAAGACCAGAAATATAACTAGCTGAACCTTGATATGAGTCACTCCCCTGTGTGGCACCATTTTCTCTGTCACTGGCTCCTTCCTCAAGAGAAAAATCTGAGCTCTATTCACATGAAGGAATGTAGGACTCTTCCTAGACTGGCAGTCAGATGATGCATTCAGATGACATTAATCATAGAAGCGAGAGATACTACTAACCACCCCCCAACCCTCCCACCCTTCATCCCCATATACATAACCACACTTACATACTCAAAAGGTGACATAATATCAAGCCTCAAGGTGCTTGCAATTCATTTGGAAGAGAGAAGGCTAGGACATACATGGACAATATTTTAAATACTTATTAAGCAATAAATAACTAGCTGCAGACAGACACTCTCTGGATTCCAAAGTCTAGTTTAATCCCATTTCAGCCATTTAGACCCCTACATAAGAGCTTTGGTGAGTTTAATTCCAAATGGGGGAAGACACAAACAGTGTCAAATATATGCCTTGACAATTCTGTCCTAAAATGGACGTGTCCTTATTGCTCTTACTGATTAAAAGAGAAGATTGAGAACAACTTAAATATCCACTATCTGGGTCTTCTTATATACGTATGATGCATTCCTTTTTTTCTCTTTTTAAACTAGAGAATGAGGGAGCTCACTTTATGCTGATACAGAAAGATCTCTGGAATTTACCCTAAGACTGCAGCAGCCCAGTTTGAAAAAGACAGATGCACCCCTATGTTTATCACAGCACTATTTACAATAGCCAAGAAATGGAAGCAACCTAAGTGTACATCAGTAGATGAATGGATAAAGAAGAAGTGGTACATATACACAATGGAATATTATTGAGCCATAAGAAGAAAACAAATCCTACCATTTGCAACAACATGGATGGAGCTAGAGGGTATTATGCTCAGTGAAATTAGCCAAGCCAAAAAAGACAAGTATCAAATGATTTCACTCATATGTGGAGTATAAGAACAAAGAAAAAAAACTGAAGGAACAAAACAGCAGCAGACTCAACAGAACCCAAGAACCAACTAATAGTTACCAAAGGGAACGGGACTGGGGAAGATGGGTGGGAAGGGAGGGATAAGAGGGAAAAAGGGGCATTAACGATTAGCAGACGTAATGTTGGGGGGGCACGGGGAGGGCTCTACAACTCAGAGAAGACAAGTAGTGATTCTATAGCATCTCACTACGCTGATGGACAGTGACTGTAATGGGGTTGGTGGGTGGGACCTGATGAAGGGGTAGTTTAATAACCATAATATTGCACATGTAATTGTAGATTAATGATACCAAAATAAATTATATATAAAAAAAAGAAAGATCTCTGTATCATTCCATGTCCAAACAGGGGTGTAGAAATGACTCTGTTGGTTTCAAGCAGAGAAGGATGCAATCTAGAGAACTGGTTAAAAAACTGCTGGCAGGGCTGAGGAGGAAGGAAAGAAGGGTGCTCCCACCCAAAGACAGGGCAGCTGCCCCTGTCCCCAGCTCAATCCTGTGAATGGATATTCCCTGCTGATGTCGCAGAGACCACCTCAGGCTGGGGTCAAGCCAGCTGCTCAGCCCTCAGCAGGGGAAATGGCTTGTCTCCTCCTCCCACACTGGAACTTACTGCCAGTGCCTCCCACTGGAAGAACCTATATGAAGTCAGCTGAATGAGTGACTCTGGGGAAAAGGATGGAGAGTATCTGGTAGGATGAATTTGAACCCAACAGTCAGGAGACACATGTGGTACATTCACCCTTTTGTTACTCAGATCGGCACATTCCACTGTACCCATTCAGCAACGAGCTGACACTTCCACCCAACAGAATACAGCTGTACTCCTCAGACACATGAATGCTGGCTCACTGCCTGCCCTAAAGGGAGAACCCCGAGTGGGCCACTGTGAAGAGGCCGCCTCAACCACTGTACTCACCCCTGGTGAATTTCCCTTCTCTTTCAGTCCCACCACACCTTGGATATTCTGTAATGTAAGAGCCACATTGTAAAGTTAATTGTGGACAAAGTCAATGTTATACAAGCAAAGAAGAGATGCACGGCTGCTATGGTTCTTATTTTCGTAACTGGTAACAAAACTAGTTGATAATGATTTTGATAGTTGAATTTAAAAGTTGAATAATAATTGATAATGATCTTCTTCCCATGTCTATTCCATTTCCCTTGACTTTAACCAATACCTCAGTTTGGGATTCAAGGATGACTTGAACCTTCATTTCTGAAAGGTGAGTTTTTAGTAGTCTGGCAGGTTGCAATATTATTCCATTAACTTTCATCTCCCTCCCTGTGGCATCCATGTGTCTTATTAAGGCACGTAGGGTATGTGCTATTTCCTGCTTACCATGTCAATAACATAATTATCAGCATGATGTTCTGGGGGATATCAAGATGATCAAGGCCCTGCAGACCAGATCTTGACAAAGAGCAGAAAAGTCACCACAGGCCTGTGGTAAGGCAGTGAGGGTGTTTTGCAGATCCTGGTTGTTGAAAGCAAGTTCCTTCTGGTGATCTTTGCTAATTTGGTATTGAAGAAAAAAGCATCTGCCAGATCCACAGCTGCATACAAAGTGTCAGAAGCTCTGCTGGATTACCTAATAGGAGACCACGTCTGGTCTAGTGCCTGAATCATTCTACGGTAATCCACCCACCATCATCCTCCAATAACCATCTTATTGCTGCAAATGCCAAACAGAGGAGATAAATGAGGATTTGGTAGAATAACTCCTGCACTGTTCAAATGTTGGATGGAAATACTTGCCTTTGTGATTCCCCCAGGGATATGGTATTGCTTCCAGTTTATCTTTATGTAGGAAGGCAAAATGCTAGGAAGCTTCTGCATAGCTATGCCTGCTGTAATTCGGCTCACTATCCAGGCTACGGAATTAATATGGGGGTCCTTCTGGTTGTTGAGGATGCCTATGACAACTCTATTTGGGATCAGAAAGACACCTAGGGGGTGAATGGACCACTGGAGCCCTGGGAGACAGCCACAGGTCAGAATTTTCATGTATCACCTCATTACCACAAGTGACCCCCTGACTCCAGTGGTCCCAAAGCATTTGGGGCCTCTGGAGATTACTGATGCTTCAGAACCAGTGTTCAGAAATCCCCTAAAGACCTGGGTATTTGCTTTTCCTCAGTGGACAGGGAGTGGCTGCAGGTCTTTGGGGAAAGACTTGAGGAAGGTTTCTGCTAGATACTTAGCAGTGTTACAGCATCCCTTCTCAAGGCTTTCCAGCCTCTCCTCCTTTACCTAAGGTTAGAATTCTCAAACCTGAGCTGCAGTGCTTGCTAAAATGAAGTCTGCTGGCCCCACCTCCAGAGTTTTTGTGTCAGTAGAGCCGGGGAAGGGCCTGAAAATCTGCATTTCTAACAATTTCGGGGGCTGCTGCTACTCCTTGGGCACAGTTTGAGAATCGGTGATTTCCATGTCTTTGAACTGAATCAGGTCTGGGGCTTGGATGACAGGCTATGACTCTCCATTAAACAGCTCAGGTTTCAGCTCATTAGACCTAGAGATTTTCCAATTACATAAATCAAGCAATTTTTAGCAGATTGCCCATCCATTTTAGTCCTAGGACCGCCGTGAACAATTAGCCATCATCAAAGAACACTGCGTGCTAAAATACTCTGCTTGCTGCTGCAGGCACCCTGGAGGAGTGTAGACGAGACGTGTGGGCACTCACTCAGGCAAACGAGCCCTCCCAAACCTGCCGGCAGTGCTGTACACTGGTTCAGGCTGTCTGAAGGGATATTTGGCATTATGTATTATCAAAATCATAGATGCACATATTCCTGGACACAGCATTTTTATCTCCAAGATTCTAATCTGCAGATATACTAGCATCTATGTGCAAAGACCTATCTACATGTTGTTTATTAGAACCCTGTGTATAATGTCAAAAGCCTAGAAAAAACTTAAATGTCTTTTCACAGTGGCTAGTTCAATCTATACCTGGAATATTATGTAGCATTGAAAATAAGGTTGATCTACCTGTTCTGTCCTGGAAAAGTCTCCAGAATTACTTAGGTGAAAAATATCAAGGTACAGAAGAGTATATGGTATGCTTCCACCTGTTCAAAAAAAAAGCAGGGAATAAGAAGATACATAGAGTTATATACAGAACATATGTTTATATGTTCATAGAACATTTCGGAGAGATGCGACTTAACTTTCCATTAGATAGCCCTTTCTTTCCAGTGTTTCAGTTAAAGAAGTGTATTTACTGCTTTTTATTAAAAAGTAATGAAAAGAGAAAAAACTCATTGTCAAAAGGAAAAAAGTAAATTTGACAGCTCTGTGTGCATTTGTTTATTAATGTAAAGGAAATTTTCTTAGGTAACACTTAAGAGAGAAGTGCTATTTTCTTCTAGTTGTTTTGGAAGGTAATGGGGGAAAAATCCTTTTAAGCTTATTTTTACTGAACCAGCAAGGTCTCTGTTTGACAGTTTGCAATACTGGAATATAAATTCTCATTAAGTATACCCAATGTAAAGAATTTTCGTTTCAAAGTGTATTTTTGTTTGGCATGTAATAGGCATCCAATAAAAAACCTGTGTTGGATTGCAGCATTAGTTGAATGTTGACCCTCAGCATCTGAGAAGTGAAATTTAAATACTAATCATCGAGACTCCCTTCATTTAAAGGTGATTTTGTAGTTATGTGTATTTAATATAGATTAGCATCTTTTCCTTTAATTTCCATTTTATTGGACAGAATATTATAAAGATGCTATGAACTAAACCAAAAATTCATTTTGATACAATTAAGCAAACTATTTAACCATATCAGTAACAATTAAAAAGTTATCAAGTAGGAATGGAAAGGAAAATGAGAAAGAGAAAACCAACTTCCAGAAGCAGAAATTACCCCTGAGGTTGGAGTTTAAAAATGTACCTATACTGAATTAGGAGGGGATTTTAAATGTAATCGTTCTCAAATGAATAGTTCTTGAAAATAAATAACTATACCCATTAGGTACTTTTGGAAAGGGAAAGTGGAAATTCATCATCTTTGGTGTCTGTCAGCTTGGAATCTCTTATTTGGTACTTTCGTGACCCACATTCACATGAAGACCGCACTGATGATCTTGATGGATGACAAGACCTCGAACTGCCTTCTGAAACATCAAGTCAGACTGCATTCCTTTCTCTGTTTTTATGTATTAAACATACTTAGTGTAATCAGATCTTCTGAAAACGAGCTCTTATACTACATGATAGCATCAGATATAATAATCCTCTCATTTCCCAACCTTAAGGATATTTTAAGCATAAGGGATTCTCTGTTATTTATTTAAGCTTGCATGTTTTTTTCTTTCCCAAGTTTACTGAATTATTTATTAGTTACAGAGTATTCATGCTCTGTGCTAAGTGCCACTTGTCTCCCTTTTGCAGCTGGAGTACCAGTACACATTCTATTTCATTATTAATTTTAAAGCTCACCTGAAGGTAAGGAAGCAATCGTTCATTGTGATAGAATCACTGGGGTGGTAGTATATTTTCAAAAACATTAGGATTTTGTTCTTAATATGAGTCTTTTTTGCTGCTTTTTTGTTTGCTGAGAGACAATGATATATAGGCAATATATAAAATCTTCACACTAAGGTGTGATTATTTGTTGGCAAGATCCATACCTTGACAGGTTTCCAAGATGAAAAAGCTGAAACTTGGTTTGCTGACAAAATGCTTAGCTACTTGATTCAAACAGGAATTGATTGATGGAGCATTCTCACACCTGTATGCCATTCTATGCAAAATGCTATAGACCAGTATTTTTCAAACTTTATGCTGCATACAAATCAACAAGAGATTTTGTTACATGCAGAGTTGATTCACAGGTCTGGCATGGGACAAGAGATTCTGCATTTAACAAGCTCCCAGGTGATGCTGCTTCTCCTGGTCCACAGACCTCACCTTGAACAGAAAAGTATAGAGCAGCGGCCTGCAACTGGGGCTGCAGGCTATGGGGGAACCTAAAAGAAATACAGATGTCCAGGTCCCGCCTTGGATCAGTTGAATCAGAATCTCTGGGGATTTGATCCAAGCATTGCTAAATTTTTTTTAATATCACCAAGTGCTATGGACTGAATGCGTCCCTCCCAAATTCACCTGTTGAAGCCCTAATTCCCCCATGTGATTATATTTGGAGATGAGGCCTTTGGAAGGTAATCAGGTTTAGATAGAGTCATGGGTGCGGCCCTCATGATGGGATTAGTGTCCTCATAAGAAGAGGCACTAGAGAGTTTGCTCTCTCTCTGTCTCTCTCTGCCAGGTGAGACATGGTGAGAAGATGGCCGTCTGCAAGGCAGGAAGAGAGGCCTCACCAGAACCTGACTGTGATGGCACCCTGATTTTGGACTTGCAGCCTCCAGAACTGTAAGAAAATAAATCTCTGCTGTTTAAGCCACCCAGTCTCTGCTATTTTGTTAGAGCAGCCTAAGCAGCTAAGACACCAGGTGATTCTAATAATATTCAGCCTAGGCTGGCAACCATTGGTGAAGCAGCAATAATCATAACTCTGTTTAGGATGCTTTCAACCTACCTGGGGAGCTAAGACTTGGACCTATAAAAGTCAGGTTGTCAAGTGTAAGATTGGGTCAGAGGGGTAAAGAGTATTAGGAGATTTAGAATAGACTAGCCAGGGTGGGAGTGATGAGGGAAGAAGGCTGTGTCACTTCTTAGAGAGTTTTGCTGAGGACCAAATTTTTAAAAATTTACATTATACAACAAAAAGTCTGCACTGAGAAGTATTTGGTTATAACTTTTGATCATTGTATAACTCAAGTAATCTTTACCTCAGTCAAAATATAGAACATTGCCATCACCCCAGAAAGTTCCCTGGTTCCTGTCCAGCCAATTCCCACCACTCATAGAGGCAACGATCATTCTGATTTCTAGCACCATAAATTACCATTGTCTGTTTCAGAACTTCATGTAAATGGAACCCACAGTATGTATCTTTTTGTGTCTAGCTTCTTTTACTCAGCATAATTATTTTAGGATTTACCTACATTATTACAGTTATCAATATATATAATTCCTTTTTATGGCTGTGGGACAGATGTATGTTTAACTTTATAAAGAAACTGCCCAGCAGTGCCCCAAAATGTGCATACCATTATATACTCCCACCAGCAATGTACAAGAATTCTAGTTACTCCATATTCTCACCTTAGCATTGTCAGTACTTTTTATTTTAAGGTTTCATTTTTTTAAATGCACTCAACTGTGTAATGAGACCAAGGCCTCTGAAGAACAATTTAGCATAGTGATTAAGAATACTGAGTCCTTGAAGGATGACCTAGAAACATAAAGAGAATTATAGATGTAATGACCTTTTGACCTAGGAACCCCACTTCTAGGCATCTGCCTACATTTATATCTGCTAGTACAAGATGATAAATGTACAAATTTATTCATTGCAATA
This sequence comes from Smutsia gigantea, assembly GCA_032199065.1. Classification (NCBI taxonomy): domain Eukaryota; kingdom Metazoa; phylum Chordata; class Mammalia; order Pholidota; family Manidae; genus Smutsia; species Smutsia gigantea. The sequence goes on from JAVSCE010003774.1 coordinate 124,102, forward strand.
TTATTTGCAATAATGAAAAATTAGAAAGAATGCAAGGATCCAGTAACAGGGAACTGGCTGAATAAACTAGAGTACATCCACACAATGGAGTTCTAAGAAGTTCCATAGAAACAATGAGAAAGGTTTGTATGTACTGATGTAGAGAGAGCTCCAGAATATACCATTAAGTGAAAGAAAATTTATAAAAGCAAGGGGTATATGTACAAAGTGAGGAAGAGTTAAAATAAAGATATACAATCTACACACACACACACACACACGAAAAACAAAACCCCACTTCATGGGACATATATATAAGAAACTAGTAAAGTATGGTTACATGTAGGAGAGAGAGACAAGGTTGAGGGAGCCGGCATGGAAATAAGCTTCTCTGTGAATATTTTTCCGTATAATTTTGATACTGAGTTATTACATGCATTACCTACTTCCAAGTTACAACTAAAAAAAGTCCTGTAATTGAAAAACAAACCTAAACATATCTAATTGGTAACTTGATCACAGAAAAATTGTATAAAGAAACACACAGATTTTATGAAAATCTGTGAGATCATAATGATAATTAAAAAGAGAAAAGAATCAGTCATCTTCACTGAGGTTGTCATTAAGAATCTCCTCTCTTTAAACTGACAAAGGCAGAAGCACTCTTCTCTTGCTTCCCTAGTTCAAAATGCTTTCAGGGTAACCAAATAGATCTAGTTGATTAGGGAAATCTCTTCTTCACGAAGGAACATCAGCCAATAAATATAGAAGAAATGATAATATAAAAATCACCATTTTGTGATTTCTAAAGAATATTAATTCAGGCAAGGATTTTCAAGTGAAGTTGGCCATTAGGTGAATGGTTGAGGGGAAACCACACATCTGTAGGGTATTAAAGCAACTCCACTCAGAATCCTTTTTGGTCATGGGACTAAATCACTCTATAGCAGCAAGCTTGGACAACCATCCCAAAACCCAGAGGATGCTCTGAGTTTCAGTAATGGTAGACACCAAATAGCATGCACCTCCTGATGGAATGCTGTATGAAACACACAACACCCAAAATGTATTCTCAACAAAATTTGTTAACATGCATCAATCAAGTTCTTAGATGTAACTTCTGTTTTACAGGAAATACAGGGGACAGAGGAGCAAGCTAAGTGACCATGTGAGGAAGCATTCTGACAAACATTGAGAAGGAATATTAATATATGGAAAAAAAGGACTGTTTTAGATTTAAAATACCTAAGGGACATACAAACTAGATAAAATGCCTGGTCTTGACCTAAATCCTGATTTGGACAAACCAGCTTTGGGAGAACCATTACAATTAGGGTTATTTCCACATAATCGAGGTATTAGATGCCATGGAAATTCACTGACAATGAAAGAGACTATGAAAAGAAAACAAGCTATTTACAATATGATGATCTCATTTTAATAAAAATACATGTATGTATACTAAGAGATCTGGAAATATGTATAACAAAAGGTTAAAACTTAACGGTCTCTGGTTGGTTGGGAGTATTAGTTTTCTATTGCTGCAGCACAAATGACCAAAATCTTGGTGGATTAAGACAATAAAAAGTTAATATCTTACTGGTTTGTAATTCAGAAGTCCAACATGGGTCCCACTGAGCACAAATCAAGGTGTTGGCAGGGCTGCACTCCTTTCTGGAGGCTCAAGGAAAGAATCCAGGTCCTTGACAATTGCAGCTTCTACAGATGGACCACATTCCCTGGCTCACAGCCCCTCCATCTTCAAAGCCACCATCAGCAGGCTGAGTCCTTTTCACATTGCATCACTCTGAATTTCTCTTCTGCCTCCTTCTAACACTTTTTAGGACCCTCATGATCACATTGCACGCACCAGGATAATCTAGGATACTCTCCCATCTCAAGGTCAGCTGATAAGCAATGTCAGTTCCATCTGCAATCTTACTTCTCCTTTGCCACGTAACTTAGTATGTTCAAAATATCTGGGGATTATGACATAGGCTTTGAGGGGCCATTATCCAGCCTACCACAGTGGGAATATGGTATCTATTTCTTATTGTTGCTTATCTGTATTTTCTGGCTTTCTACAATGCACATATATACTGCTTCTATAATAACAAAAGGCCACTCTTCATTTAAAAATGGGCATATTTTAATATGCCTTTTGGGAGGAAGCAATACCGTAAGTGATAATGTGGAGACACTTGTAGTAGGAATAAATAAAAAGTGTGACCTAATTTGGTGCCTTGGAAAATTTTCCACTTACAGAATTACATTAAAAAATGCTATTGTTCGAACAATGTGTGAAAGGGCAGATGATATGACACTCTGGAATATGTTATGTGTCCAAAAAATGACTCCAGTGAATAAAGACACTGAGGTCAAATATTTATGTAGAAAGTATGAATAACAATTTTCATGAATTGTGAGTTCAAATCCCAGCTCTGTCACTTACTAGCTGTGTGACCGCGCACCAGTTATTTAACCTCTTTCTTCACTTCCACTGCATTATCTATATGATGAGACTAATAACTACTTTCCCCCTGGGGTTGCTGGACGATTAAGTGACTTAATCCTTGTAGAGGGCTTAGAACTGCGTCTGGCACATGATAAACACTCTGTAAATGCTACTCATTAATAGTCATTATTCTGGTAGCTGTTTGTAGCAACCTGTTTCAGATGGCAAACCACTCAGGTATTTTAGTTAACTGGTACTTATTTTCCATCACCTCAGGGAATTATGATAGTCACACACTGAATATCACTGGGGCTCTTACACCCAAAGATCCAGGAGTAGTTAGCCTGAGGGTGTCACCATGGGATTTCTCTCAAATGGCTAGGTTCCCAGGAAACACCCCTTCAGGGCTAGCACAGTGGCTAAATGATATTCTTGAAGTGTCAACGTTATTTTGCCCAGAATTGTCAACATGCCAAGTGGTACTTACAACTATGGGGGTCTAACACCTGTACCCTGGGGGAAAGAAAAGTCTTAATAATTTGCAACTCTGATAACTTGGAGGCAAAGCAAACAAAATTTCTGGGACTGACTGTGAGAGACCGGAGACAACTGCAGTCTGCATTATCCTGCTCATGGTGGATGACTATTAAGCCTAACAGATACCGTGAGATGTTGAGATCAGCCAAGCACAACACTCACCACCATATTTAAAGAAGTTTATGGTTAACAAATTTTAATGATATTGAATAATGTCCCACAGAAGAAATGCAATCGATTCCCTGATGTTGAAACCTAGAGGGATCTTAGTGGTTGTTTTATCCCAGCAGTCTCAGATGAGGTTAACTGAGTACCTGCTGCCCCACCCCTTTGTTTTCTGCAGGATTTCTCCGAGCCTGAACATGCTATTGTGCGCTCTGACTCTCCCAGACCAAGACATGGTATATGGCCTACCCTGATCGTAGAACGGCCCCCCTTTTTCCCTCATAGTCTTTTAATGCCACAAGGACTACTATTTGTGATAAGAACCCTGTGGGCAAAAACAGATGTATTTCATAGTCACACTTATCAGAGTAGGATGCCCAGAGTGGTCAAATGACTCACTGGGTGATCTAAATGATGACAGAGCTGGCCCAGAATCTAGGCCTGTGCCTGTATAGCTGTCTGGAGAGGCATGGGTGCTGATGGTCGTGTTCCCTGGGCCCAGGCCGCCTGGAAACAGTGAAAAGATGGAGACAGAACCTACAAGGAAAAGCAGAAGATCAGTTACCTGAGCTTGTGCCTTCCTCCTCTTTACTTTTTATGCTCAACCTAACATTTAGGAAAGACCTACAACTTAAGAAATCCCCTAGCTGGAGTGTTACAGAGGACACCCAAAAGACATGGTTCTGCCTTGGAGGACCTCAGATTCTCACTTAGAAGACACACATGAGGTTGAATGTTAGCAACAATCCTATTTCATAACACTTGTAGTTTCTAAGTACTTTCACATACATGTCCCGAAACTCATATGTTGGGCAAATACGATTTGTCCCTTTTTATAGGTGAGAAAACAAACAACTGACCAGAGAGAATGCTATGTGACTCTAGGTCAGAGACCCAGCAGGTAGGCACCATCTTCTGACCAGTCCATACACATCACGTGGGTTGTTTATGACAAATGTTTGGCTTTTTGATGACATCTGTAAATGCCTTGGGGGTTTTTACACTGTATACAATAAACTGTTTGACTCTCCAAGGCTATTTCCATTACCAAATTGGTATTTTTAAAAAGTTGTAAGAAAAACCATTTGTAACAAGGACATGGCAGGGCAATGGAGAAAAGCAAGACTGACTATGGTACCATAGATATTTTTGCCAAAGATTTTGAGCTGCAAAAACAAATGTTCATGGCGGGAAATTGTGATCAGAGAGAAAGGTAGAATGAAAAAAAGTACCTGTTCTTTCACCAACTAAAATTCTTTAGTTCTACATATCTTTAAGTGGAAACAGCCACCTCTTTTTTCAACCTGCAGTGTAATACTGCCGACACTGAAAAAGTTGCTAAACGCATTCACGTTTGAGCTGTCAGTGATATTTTGGAAATTAAAGGGATGCATGGGCAGCTGGAGGATTGTCCTTACAGATCTGTTAGCATCCTACCAACAGAAATATTTGCTGCCGCCTGCAACAAGGCTCCAGTGCTGTGGCTGGAGCCTTTGATATTGAGTCCCACTCCAGCATGTGGCACTCCTAAGCATTATCAAAGTGCAAGTCTTCATAGACAATTACAGAGACTCTGAAAAGGGGATGGATGCTTCCTTCCTCTGATTTCCTTCCCCGTCATGTTCCTGGTCTTAAGTAAACAACATTTGGCCTTTTGATGAAATCTGCCAACACTTTGAGGGTTTTACACTGTATATGGTCAATTATTTGCCTGTCCAAGATTATTTCCTTTGCTGAGATCGACAGGATGTTTCTTGCCAGAATAGAGCCAGAGTTTTCAGCTGTGTGGGTATGAAATGGCCTCCTTGTCTGGCCCTATACAATGACATTAGAAGTACAAGACATCTGCAGCCCTGGAGGAGACAGAGTTTGAGGGAGGGGGGCATGACATGTGTACATCCAGGCTTTGTAATAAATCACTGAAAATTCACGGGATGAATGGCTGCTAATCTTTGATATCAATACTTTTCAAAAGAGGTGCCCCCCCAACAAATATTTTGAAGCCATTCAACAGGACAATTCAGGTCAAGTTGTGAGAAACATAGGTAATTTTGTATGAATTAAATTCCCTTCAAATACACATCAGCCCACCAAAGATATAAGGAAAGAGACAATTTTTTAAGTTATAAATGGAAAATGAAACCCGCGAGCCATCAAAGTTGATGATCTTTGCTTCTCACCAACTTTTTATACTGAGATTTGAGCACAGAGAAACAGGCCCCAGGCAGGTTTGCACTTTGGAAGAACCTGGACCTGGAAAGCTTTGTGTGTTGTTTCTCATGGTTATGGATCATTGTATCCAAGCCTTAAGCAAATTGTTTTTAATAACGTAGTTATTAGGGAAAAAAAGAGAGAGAGATGTCTAAAGCACCACTGAGAATTCGAATCGAGCGTAGGGGAGCCCACTTTGAGCTGGCGGGCACTGGCATGGCTGGGCTGGCTGCTCACAGCCTCCGTCTGTCCCGACAGGTCAGCACCAAACCCAACCGCTGGTGCTCTTACTGTGCCACTTGCAAAATATCTTGAACATCACCTGAACTGGGCTCATTAGTTGTGCATGTAGGCATGTATGAACAGGGACCTAGGAAGGTATAGCTATAAAAACTTGGGGTCAGACACCCATGGTTTAGATTGTGATCTGTACTCTAGCATTATAGTGGTGGGTCATTCCAGAGCTTTGCTAACTTCTCTAGTTCTCAGATGCCTCTGCTCCAAACTGGAGATAGCAATAATCCTCACCTAATTGCCTCATGAGAATTATGTGATGACTAAAACCAGATATTAGATAGGAAAGCATTTGTATTTTAAAAATTGTATTAATTTCAAAGAAATGCAGCGTAGTTGTGCATCATTTCAAAAATGCTGAAGAGGGATAATTCCTTTTCTCATCGTGCAAAGACAACCATGAACATTTAAAAACATTTTCTTCTAGCTTTTTATGAAAACTCTTTGGCAGTTCAACAACAGCTGCTGAGTACCACAACTGAAATAAAACAAGGCTGTAGACTTTCCAACTGGGTGGGGATATAAATGGCTGAATAAATGTTATTATGGCAGTGTGAAGAAATCCAAATAAAAGGATAGTGGGAAGTTGTACCATAAAATACAATCATAGGTCTGGTGCCTAGAGATTACAAATATTTTAGTATTTAGGAATAAGAGGAATAAGAGACACTTGTATACCTAAAGCATTTCCTTAGGCTACTGACTGAATTCTGTTCTAAGAAAGGACATCCTCAGAACACTGCTATACAATTTCAGTTGCACAGAAACAAACTCTGTACTGCAACAATAAACAGTGTGTGGATTTGCCTTCTTTCCTAAGTCATTATGCTCAGTCAACAACTGCCTTTCCTTTCTGAGCCTGTCAGAAGTGCCTACAATACACTGTAGCTATTGTAGATATGTAATCTCTTTTTTCATGACCATTTACAATAATCAGGCATCTCTGAACCAATGGATAAGGATTTTCCTTGGACATAAAATCCAGTATGTTGAACGCAGTCACCTTATAAATTGCCATAAACATATACAATGTTATGTGTGCTGATGCTTTCTGCAAAGATTTTAGATCTCTATTATTTTCTTCCCAGAAAATAATTGCTATTAATAATATATAATATATATATATATATATAATAATATAAAAATAACAAATGGTGCTCATCAGACATCACTACCTTCCTGGATTAGCATCTTATCTACATTTAACTCCCAGCCGTGCTGAGGCTCTGTCTCACTTCTCTTTGCATCCCTAGGCTCCTGGCAAAGGAGACACTGAAACGTCTGAATAAGCACCTAATAATTCTCATTCAGAATCAATACCAAGACAATCCCTGCAAATGTGCTCAAGGAAGATCCATAGGTCCTATTTTGGAGGTTCTGAATCAGATTCTCTAGGGGTGGGCCTAGGATCCTGTCTGTATTTTTAATGAGTTCCTCAGTTTTCTCCTCTGCAAAATGG
>JAVSCE010003775.1:0-68360 GCA_032199065.1 Smutsia gigantea
AATGAACTTAACATATACAAAATATTCGATCCAAAGCAATAGAATACATCCCCATCAAAATACCAATTGCATTTTTCAATGAACTAGAGCAAATAACCCTAAAATTTATATGGAACCACAAAAGACCAAATAGCCAAAGCAATATTGAGGAAAAAGCAAAGCTGGAGGTATCATGCTCCCTGACTTTAAACTATTCTACAAAGCTACAGCACAGTACTGACACCAGAGTGGGTACATGGATTGATGGAACAGAATAATAGAGAGCCCAGAAGTAAACCCACACATACATGGCAAATTAATATATGACAAAGAAGGCAAGAACATACAATGAGGAAACGAGAGTCTCTTTAATAAATGGTGTTGGAAAAACTGGACAGATGCATGCAAGAGAATGAATACCATACACAAAAGTAAACTCAAAATCAGAGATCTAAAGACATGAAAGTATAAAACTGTTAGCAGAAAACATAGGCAGGAATTTCTTGAACATCAGTGAGTAACTTTTTTCTGGATATGTCTCCCCAAGCAAGGTCAACAAAAGCAAAAATAAACAAGTGGGACTACATCAAACTAAAAAGCTTCTCACAGCAAAGGAAACTATCGCCAAAACAAAAAGGCAACCTACTGTATGGGAGAATACATTTGCATATAATATATCCAATAAGGGGCTAATATCCAAAATATATAAGGAATTCACATGACTAAACACCAAGAAAACAACTCAGTTAAAAAATGGGCAGAGGACCTGAGGAGACATTTCTCCAAAGAAGACATGCAGATGGTCAACAGGCGCATGAAAAGATGTTCCACATCAGTAATCATCATCAGGGAAATGCAAATCAAAACCACAATGAGATACCACCTCACACCAGTCAGAATGGCCACTATCCAAATGACAACAAATAACAAGTGCTGAAAAGGATGTGGGGGAAAGGGAATCCTCATACACTGTTGGTGGGAATGTAAATTGGCACAGCCACTATGGAAAGCATTATAGAGTTTCCTCAAAAAAGCTAAAAATAGAAATACCATATGACCCAGAAATTCCACATCTGGGAATTTACCCAAAGAAAACAAAATTACTGATTAAAAATGTCACATGCACTCCTATGTTTATTGTTGCATTATTTACAATAGCCAAGATGTGGAAGCAACCTACACGACCATCGGTATATGAACAGGTAAAGAAGATGTGGTATATATATACAGTGGCCTATTATTCAGCCATAAAAAAGGAAAGAAATCTTGCCATTTGTAACAACATGGTTGAACCTAGAGGGTATTATGGTAAGTGACATAAGCCAGGTAGAGAAAAATACCATGATTTCACTTATAAGTGGAATCTAAAAGATGAACAAAACAAATAGATTCATAAACATTGAGAAGAGACTGGAGGTTTCTGTGGGGAAGGGTTTGCAGTGGGTAGATGAAATAAGTGAAGGAGATTAAGAGAAACAAAATCTCAATTATAATATCATTAGTCATAGGGATGAAAGTACACCATAGAGAATATAGTCAATAATACTGAAGTATCTTTATGTTGACAGTAACTATGCTAGTTGAGATGAGCATTTAATAATGTAGGTAATTTTTGAATCACTGTTGTGTACTTGAAATCAATATAGTACTGTATATCAACTATACTTCAATTAAAAAAAAGCAATAAAATACATTCTTCTCAAGTGCACATGGAACATTCTCCAGGACAGATTATATGTTAGGCCATAAAACAAGTTTTAATAAACTTAAGAAGACTGAAATCACATCATGCATCTTTTCCAACCACAATGGTATGAAACTAGAAATCAATTATAAAAAGAAACTGAAAAATTCACAAGTATGTGGAGGTTAATTAAACAACATACTACTAAACATCACAAAGGAAAAATCAAAAGAGAAAAAAATACCTTGAGATGAATGAAAATAGGAACACAGTCTAACAAAACTTATGAGATGCAGCCAAACCAGTTCTACAAGGGAAGTTTATAGCAATAAATCCCTACATTAAAAAAAACAAGAAAAATCTCAAACAACCTGACTTTGCACCTCAAAATACAAGAAAAGATAAAAAATTAACCCAAAGTTAGTAAAAGGAAGGAAATAATAAAGATCAGAGAAGAAATAAATGAAATAGAGATTTTAAAAAAATAGAAAAATCAATGAAACCTAAGAGCTGGTTCATTGAAAAAACAAAATTGACAAACCTTTACCTACACTCACCAGGAAAAAGAAGGACTCAAAATCAGAAATGAGATGTTTTAACTGATACCACAGAAATACATAGGATCATAACAGATTATTGTGAACAATTATACACCAACAAATTGGACAACCTAGAAGAAACATAAATTCCTAGAAACATACAACCTACCAAGACTAAATCATGAAGACATAGAAAACCTGAACAGACTGATTACTAGCAAGGAGAGTGAATCAATAATTACAAACCTCCCAACAAACAAGAGTCCAATACCAGATGGCTTCACTGGTGAATTCTACCAAGAAGAATCAATACCAGTTCTTACCAAATTCTTCCAAAAAATAGAAAAGGAGGGAAAACTTCCAAACTCATTTTACATGGCCAGCATTTTCCTGATACCAAAACCAGACAAGGATACCACAGGAAAATTACAGTCAATATCCCTGATGAACATAGATGCAAATATCCTCAACAAAATATTAGCAAACTGAATTCAACAATGCAATAAAAGAATCACATCATAATGAAGTGGAATTTATTCTAGGGAGTCAAGGATGGTTCAACATCTATAAAAGCAATGTGATACATCACATTAACAAAATGAAGGATGAAAATCATATGATTATCTCAATAGATACAGAAAAGGTATTTGACAAAATTCAACATCTATTTATGATACAAACTTTCAACAAAGTGGTATAGAGGAAATATTAGTGGGAATGTAGATAGGTGCAGCCACTATGGAAACCAATATGGGGGTTCCTCAAAAAATTAAAAATGGAACTTCCATATGATCCAGCAATTCCACTTCTGGGTATTTATCTGAAGGAAACAAAAACACTAACTTAAAAAAGATATATGCACTCCCACATTCCTTGCAGCATTATTTACAGTAGCCAGGATACGGAAACCAAGTGTCCATTGATGGATAAATGAATAAAGAAGATGTGGTATATACACAATGAAATAGTATTCAGCCATAAAAAAGAAGGAGATATTGCCATTTGTCACAACATGGATGGACATGGAGGAATAGTATGCTAAGTGAAATAAGTCAGAAACCAAGAAACAAATACCATATAATGTCAGTTATATGTGGAATCCTAAAAACAAACAAAAAACCTGAACTCATAGATACGGGAAACAGATTGGTGGTTGCCAAGGCAACTGATGGAGGATGGGTGGAATGGGTGAAGGTGCTCCAAAGAAACAAACATGGTTACAAAATAAATAAGTCTTGGGGATGTAGTATACAGCCAAGTGAAAGCTACTAAGAGAGTAGATCTGAAAAGTTCTCAACACAAGAAAAAAAAGATGTGTGTGCGTGGTGAAGGAAGTTAATAGATTTGACTATGGTGACCATTTCATCTTATGTACAAATAATCATGAAGTTGTACAGCTGAAACTGTTATTTGTCAACTATATCTCAATAAAAAAATTATTATAAAAAAACAGCTATGAGAATACAGGTGCCTTCAAAAAGGCAGATATTAACATGATTTGCAAAATATAACTCTTCTTGCTAACAAAAGATACTTTTCATTAATGTTATTTACATTAATATGCAAAGGGTTTGTTATTTTTAAATGAATTGTTAGTATTTTTTAAATGTCTCAGTGTAGGTAAAACTGCAATATTTCCAGTATGTCTTGCCTGGCCTTAGTGCATCTCCGTATCAATAGGCGTTTCCAAAGGGTGGACAGAAGTAGTCCACCTCCATAACAATAGGTAATTACAAGGGCTACCAAGGGCTTATTTGGACCGGAGATGTTGGGTGGGCTTCTTCTTCTGCAGCTGGGTCTCAAGAGACATGGGAGAGCAGACGTGGACTGCTTGTAAGAAATAAACGGGTTTCTCCCACTTTTATTTCTCCCTTTGACTGATTTCGGTTTCAAAGGTATTTTGCCCTGGGACTTTCCCCCCAGAGTTCCACTCTGTTTTAATTTCTAATGTCGTTACATCAATAACTATAACCTTAAATGAAACCTCTTTGGGGTCCCCACTTTTTAAGAGGGTATAAAGGGATATTGAGAACAAAAAGGTTTGTGGCTGCTTGTTCTTGGTTAACAGGCTGTATCGCAGTCAGTTTTGCTCTTATCGTCTGGCAATGCAGCTTTGACTCTGGCTCTTCTCTTTTTGGAGTAGTTTATATTCTTATTGTAGCAAGTTCTCTTTGTATCTCTCATCTCAGACTGTTTTGTCCTTCTAGCTCCTTCTTCAGCCAGTCCCACTGATGACAAATTATCTTCATCTTTGCAGGACACAGAGCAGCAGCAATCTCAGATTAACATCAGTTTCTTAGAGAACGGTAGTGTCCAGGAAGATCTGCTGCCCTTTGGTCTCAAGGGCAGTTCCCTCTCCTTCAGGCTCTTTTCATTGGCTCCTTGTTGGGATGTATCACTGCAGTGAAGAGCCCTCTATCCAGGCTCAGCCTCAGCCATCAGACAAGGTACATGCAGTGCCCTTAGCCTCCCCCTCCCCTTGGGCACTGAAAGCTTCCTCTTGTGGATCTAAGCCTGCTTTTAGCTCAGATGTTCATGCCTGGTGAACATTATCTGGGATATTTCTGAGCCAATCTAAGCTTGCCTCTGATCAGCTCTGGGAATTTCTGAGTAAGCTGGAGAATCAAATGTAGTTTGCAGAACTTTGAGCAGCCCCTCCCTCCTAGCACCCTTCCCTTTTCTACCATTGTTGATGCTACTTCCTCTAGCAATTATCTGAAGAAATTGATGCATGTCTTCAGCCATTCTTCTCTCACTGTGTTGTGTGCTGGAATATTGCTTTGGAGAGAGAACAGTACAGGAGAATGAAGCTAGGCTGTTTGACCTTGAAGATAATGCCGGCCTGTCCAGGTGGAAGATCGCCGCTGACAGAGGGACTGAGTAAAATGAGACTATTTCCTTCCTTTCTGGGGCTCTCCATCCTATTCTGGCTCAGAGAACAACACACATAGTTTGAAATCCAAGAACGTTCTAAATGCATCCAGGCGAACAATGTGGTTAGTGCATATTCTGCCTGGATTTTGGCTCATGGCCTCATCTTTGGTCACAGGGCTGTTGCCAGATTTCACATTTGTGTGGGACTTTCTGGAATCTTATAGGGAATACTGCAAAAGGGGTACGAGGTGTGTCTTGTCTACTTCTACACTCACCTGGGAGTCTTTGGAATTAATACCTGTGTCTTGATGCAAAAATGATCCCACGTTTTTTTCCTTTTTTTGTCAAGCCTGGGTAATAACTACCTCTGTCTCATGTTTGCCATGCTCCATTAGTAACTATGGTTGCCTTTTGAGTGTCTTCCAAAAAAGCCTTTCCCTGCCAAAAGAGAGAAAATTGATCATGTCTGCCCAGCCCTGAAAGCCGACATTGTATGCCATCCCAAAACCATCCGGTGTGGTGTGCAGCCAAGGAGAAAGGGCAAGAGGGAGAAACACAGGCCTCTGGGCCATGGTCCCTTTTGGAGTCTGCCCTCTGGGCCCAGGAAGTTGTGGTGTGGTCTCTGATGCTGCTTCCCAGTGAATGTCTTTGCTTCCTTGCTGGCTTGATGGTCAGAAAGCAGAAGCTACTTTGAAGACGCTTTACCCCAACAGGGCCTAGATATGTGTGTTCATAGTCACCTTCCATTCAGCAGTGTGCCTCTGCAAATATTTTAGGCCTCCCTGCATGCTTGCAGGTCCCTAAGTGCCATTCACCAGCTTTTAAGTCTGCTTTGCAGGCAGCAAGCCATGGAGAGGGAGGCCTGACTCAGAGCACAGAGGGCCCGGCTGTCAGCCATCACCACCTCCTACCTCTACAGACTTGGCGGGGAAGGAAACAGTGGGTTTTACAGCTGGTGTTTTTGGTTTAGAAAAAAAGAGAGAGAAGGGCTTCTTTAAAAAACACCTTGCACATGTAAAATGGCACTGAATGTAAGTATATATGCAGCATTTAGGGACGAGAGAAATTGTGCATTCTGCATGATTCACCATTCCTCTTGATGACAGTAACGGCGGTTTGCATGCAGCCTCTGGTATTTTGGGAGTTTGTTCCAGATGTTCTGAAAAGAGTGAGAAGGTCCAAGTTCCTTGCCTCTTGCTCAGGACAAGGGTCGCACCCGGGGTAGACCAGGGTGGCCTGGCTTGCTTCTCCTCTCCTTTGAGTGTGAAGCTTCTTTTCCCATCAAAACCTGGGTCAGCTGCTTAATGGGTACAGGGGGTGGGGAGGTGAAAAAGCCCACTTCCCAAGTCTGACTTGAGCCTAGAAATATGTGTTGACAGAGCTGGCTGGGAGGCCCTGCCCGGTGCTGTCTCCCAGCAGGTGCGCTGGGCTCCCTGGAGGCGGGGCAAGCAGCGCCAGGGCTGGGCGGCCAGCAGCCAGGAACACGCAGTCTTTCTAGGATTTGGCCTTTGTAAGTTACCAAATCATGGTGAGCTGCTCAGAGGCTGACACATATCTTGGCAGGGGTGACAGGGTTCCTGCCCAGAGCTGGGAGTCCCCAGGGTCAGGCTGACCTCCAGGCTGCAGTTTGACCTCAAGCAGGGGCCACATGGTGGGTGTGGTGGCCTCTCAGGGGAGACGTACTCTCTGGGAGCACTGGGGCCACAAGAAACGGGCTGCCCTGGGAACCAAGTGCCCTTTTAGGGCACCCGGAGAGGGGCTGGCAGCAGCTTACCCAGGCTGCTGGTTTGGCTGCTCGAGGCCCCCCCACATGCCTTCCCTCACATTCACTGAGATGGGAGGAGTTCCACACTCCCTTGGATCACAGACATAGTGCGAATTCATTGTCAAGGTTAGACAGCACTTGGTGTCAGCACGGAGGATGATACCTCTGAAATTCAAAACTTTACTTTTCTAAAGCTGTGTTAGACTCCATTTTGGCAAAATAGAGCACTGAGTCCAAAAATTAAAGCAATTAACTCTACTGTTAATTGCCTTGGGAGGCAGTGTCAAGAGTGTCTGCCTTATAATAATTTACTAAGGTTAAGCTCTACGTTTGTTGTGTGGAGTTTTCTGTATGTGTGTCTTACTGACAATAAGATGGTTAAGAAAAATAAAAGCTGTTTGCAGATAAATTAACAATTGAATAGCACCTAAAAGCTAATATTAATCCCCAAATCAACTGTTATTAACAATAGTCCCCAAAAGCCTGTGGTCATTACCCATGCAGCCCATATTCACCTGGCCCTGCGAGCCTGTGGGCTTGGCAGAGATGCCTACTGCTCAGGATCAGCCATGCAACACACTTCCCCTACGTTGCCCAGTTCCTTACAATTAGGTGCAGTCACATGCTTAGTTCTGGCCAGTGAGCTAAGTAGAAGTGACCCAGAGAGGCATTTGAGAGTCAGTGTGTGATCCTCCTGTGTCCTCCTCTCCCCAGCGCTACACCCCTCCGCCCCCACCAGGGTAATCATGGAAGCCCCCCATTGAGGTGGTAAGCTGCAAGATGAAAGCAGACAGGGTCACTGAGTCTCTACAGGGAGAACAGCTGATGTGGGACGTGCCTAACACAAGGAGGAAGTAAAAAATAAATCTCGGTATTAAGTAATATAAATTTGGGTGTGTTTGTTACTACCAAAGACTGTCCTGACTGATACACAGATAGCAGCAGTTTATATAAGAAACATCAACCTGGTGAGACAAAAAGCCAGCTTCACCCTAGTGAAGGGAAGACAAAAAGGTGACAAGAGGAAGACCCCTCCCCCTACCCAGAGAACAGGCATCACTAATCAATCCCGCACCCTCTTCCCCAGACCCAGCGGCTTCAGCATCCTCCCAAGCCTTGGTCCTAACTAGAGAAGCAGTAAAGCTCTGTTGAGCAGACCTTCTCCAGCCAAGAGGGGTAAGTGGGGGGGGGCCAATGCCCGAAGAGACACAAGACTCCACCCCAGCCCCACCCCACTGATCTCCCCACCATCTGCTTACTGTGTGACCTTCGGCAAGCTTCTCTCTCTGGACTGCAGCCCATGCCTTCTTAGGTGAATCAGGCACAACAGGTCTCCACCTGCCTGGGGCAGCAGGCTTGACATGAGACCTTTACAATTCCCAGCTGCCCTAAGGGGGCTGTGATGAGATGGTGGCTAGAGAGAGGAACCTCTGCTATCCACATTCTTGTTTCCATTCAGAAATGTCCCTGGGGCACCAGCGGTACTGAAGTCTGCTACTATCAAACCTAGAAGGTTGTACGCATGGGATGTACCAAAGCTGAGAGCCTGCATGGTCCCCTGGGTACCATCCCCAGTGCCAGGAGATTGCAGCAGTGCAGTCTCTGAGCCAGTGACCTGGTGAGTGACCCAACTGTCCCTGGGTGTCACCTTGCTCTTGTGATTAAAAGCACAATGTTGCTCACACACATTTGCAGAGACATTTGCCTGAGGTTGCTTATTGCAATATGGTTACTGGTAGCAAAATCTAGAAAGGCACCCCCAAAAATCTAGAAAGCCATAAACGTCCCTAAGCAGTGGACTGGTTATGTTCCTACAGATCCATGAACCAAAATGAAGCCATTAAAAAGTCAGGTGGCTCTTTTTGTACAGACGCCAAAGCCTTCCAAGACACATTTAATGAAGAAAGCAAGGTGCAGCTAGTGTAGATAGCACCCACCCAATGTGTCGCCCCACAAACATGTACACATCAGAGTGTGCATTCTGTATGACTGGAAGGCAACACAAGAAACTAGGAATGGTGGCTGCCTGGGGACTGGAGTCTGGTGGGACAGAGTTAATTTTCATGGTCAGCTCACTGCATTGTTACCATATATGCATGTATTGTTTCCCTTTTAAGTTTTCTGTTAAAGAAGTAAAGAAAGGAAGCACTGGCTCTGGAATCCCAATCTTACTACATCATAACGGTGTGGTCTTGGGCAAGCTTCAGTGTCCCCATCTGTAAGCTGGGGAGAGTAGCAGGGCCTCCCTCACTGGATGGTTGGGAGGATTAAGTGGGATAATGCGTAAGGCTGGCACAGGGCCTGGCACCCATCAGCACGGTTGGCATCCATTCACAGCGCCCATTAAGCTATTTTTGATAAAGCCTAAAGTTCACTGTCCATTTGACCACAGGGCCCAGATATCTGAAGAATCATTAAGACCATTCCTTGAAGAGCGAGTGTTGGTAGTGGTTTTAATATTTTATCACCTGGCAGCATCTTGTGGAAAACACTCATCTGTAGCCTCTTCCTGTGCCCTGCCCAGCCTGCTATTAACAGTCCCCAAAGCCTTCTTAAAAAGTGTTTTGCTCCATATGGTTTCCCAAAACTCCTACTCAATAGACAGGGTTGATGTATAGCTGGGCGAACATCCTTTCCTCCTTGCTTTTACAGAGTAAGGGCAAAGGCTCTTCTCACCAAAGGAGGGAGAAAAGATTCTTGAAGCCCTTATGTGTGCAACACCAATTCACTTACCCCACCCGTGCCCTTTTCAGCTAAGCACTTCCTAAACTTCATTAGCGCTGCAGGCCTGCTGCCAGCTGACGTCCAACCCTTTGCTGAGAGTGTCACACAGGAGAGGACAAACCTCCTCTGTGGCAGGTCACGGCGGCACTCCTGTTTCCTGAACAGAGGGGACCTGCGGCCTCCTGGGCTGAGTGGAGCGTCCAGGTGAGGTTGAGGGGCCCCAGCCTGACTCCGATCACCCGGAGTTTCAAGTGATCTTTAAAAAAACAAGGAAACGTGGAGCCACCAGGTTGGTGAAAGCATCTACATGGGGGGAGGGTTCCACACCCCAGTTCCCTGGGGGCAGAAGCCCCTTGCTTGGGACCCTTCCAGCCCTCACCCTATGTACCTCTTCCCCTGACTGTTCATCTGTACTCTTTATAAGATCCCTCATAATAAACTGGTAAATGAACAAAAAAGGAGAGAAAAAAGAAAAAGAAAAAAGGAGAGGCAAAGAGTGAAGATGACAGTCGAAGGAGAGAGAAATTTCCCTTCGGTAAGGATGAAACAAAGCAAAAGCAGAACACGCAAGAATAAACAAATGAAACTCTGTTCAGCCAGTTAGTGCTTCTAGCGAAGGCCCGACTGAGAGGCTCGCTGTACATCCTCTGGAGTGTGGGGCACAGAGGTGACAAAGCCAAGGCTGGGGAGGTCACCTCGCTTGAAAAGGTTAAGGGACAAAATCAGTTTTCCCAGCTAGATTGATCCCTGAAAGTCCTTCTGCCTCCAAGAGAAAAAAGAAATATACCTGTCTCTGTTCGACAGTCATAATAAATTCAGCATCTTTTAGAAGAACAGACAGCCTGTTGCACATCTTTACTTGGTGCACAAAACTAAACAGGAATAATTTTTGTATTAATCATATTAAACACTGAACAGGACATTAAAACAACAATGACCTGAGAACATGGGTTGTGTGGCTATCTCTGACTCAGCCCTTATGAGGCAAGCAGCTCTAGAGTCCACCCCACCCCGCCGTGACAGCACAGCCTCACCTACTGGGAACCCTGGCTTACTTGTCTGTGGGACCACAGGTCACAGGAGGCCTGGGGGAAGGTTACCGTGCTTTATGCACCCACGTGGCCATTGGTGACCTGATCATTGAAAAGTAGTAAGTAGGTACCAGGAAGACTGAGGTCTTAAGGGCTGTGATACTAAAGAGGCTCTTGGAAGCGCTGATTGGTACTGAGGGGTAGAACTACCTGACCTGTGGGCTTGGACCATAAGCATCGTGGCATCAGCCATAATAGAAAGGAGGCGAGAGACCCCTCCCCTCCCGGGCACCTGTGAGTACTGGATTCCTATGTAACCACAGAGGAGAGGGAGGGCCGCCCCAAAATAGGACTGAGATAGAACTCCTTGCTGCCATGGCAAGTGGGAGCTTAGAGTCCTCCTGAATTAGGGGGCAAAGTAATGGTGATGTTTTTTTATACCAAAAGTTGAGGACTCAAAAGTCGCACCAACTACACTTGTATCCCTGGTGCCTAGCACAGAACTAGATATACAGTAGGTGCTCAATAACTGTATAATGAATGAATGGCCAATCCTGAGCCTTGGCAAGATCTTCAGTCATCAAATGAGAATTCTGTCACTTTTCCTAAGTTCCAGTATTTTCAAAGGCAGAGAGTGGGCTCTCACCATTAGGTCTTCATCCTCATTAGCAGAAATTCTCACTTGTATTGCATATCACTCTCCTGCTCAATCCCTTCATTGGCTTCCCTTCTCCCTGTGAATAAACTCTGAAGTTCCTACATGACCCTCACGGTCCGACAAGATCTGGCTCCCTCTCTCTCTCTGAACTCATCTCCTTACACTCTCCCCTCTTTTACTCCTTTAAGCCACACCAGCTTCCCTGTTGTTCCTCAAACACATTCCTGCCCCAGGACCTTTGCACATGCTGTTCCCTTCACCTGAAATGCTCTGCCCTGAGATCTTTGCAGGGCTTCATCCTTATTTCCTTCAGGTCTCTGCCCAAATACCACCTCTAGAAGAGCCTTCCCAGACCACTTTATCTAAAACTTCATCCCTTCTCACTCTGCCCATCATACATTATGCTTACACTTCCTTTTTCCCCTTATAGCCCTTAGATGACATATATATGATACAGTTATTTGTTTATAGTCTATTTCTGCATTAGAGCAAGTAAGAGAAAAGATCTAATTCACTCCTGAATCCCCAATGCCTAGAATAGTATCTGGTACACAATAGGAATTCAAGAAATATTTGTTGAGTAAATGAATCTAACCAATGAATTTGATGGCCTAGCTAGGCCCACACACCCCTCCATATTCCCTCCAAGTGAGATTTAATTGGCAGGAATTTCAGAAACAGAAGAGTCAGTGCTGGAGGAGACCTTGAGATTACTGACTTCTGCTCTTTCAGGGCGGGGTGATGGGGGAGCAGGTAGGGGGGATGGGAGGGAGGGGCACCTAACACCTGTGAGGCCTGGGGCTTTCCACACATTCTAAGGAAGCCACCTTGATGAGGGGAGACTCCAGCCCAGCGGCTTTGTGCTGTCTTCTCCAACATCACTGGCCTCAGAGCAGGAGGGGAATTCCGTAGATGGTAAGAGCTATTCTGAGAAAATACATTTGGGAAACCCTGAGTTAAGATCTCCTTTCTTCAGGGCCACAGGTAAGCTTTTGTGCATTGTAATACTCCAAGGTCAGTGACTGCAGACCGTATTTTTTGAAGTTTGTTTTTAAACTCTTTTTCTGGAGAACCCTTTTGTAGCATTTATGTTCTTTGGGACACATGTGAGAAAACATTGGCTTTATGCTTTGCTCCTGTTGAAGCGCCTTCTGACGAGGTGCGTGGGAAGCCGCAGGGAGTCCGTAGCTTTAGTCGCCTAAAGAGCCCAGACATGGGCCCCTCCTCTCCACAGAGCCAGGCTGGCCAGCTCCTTTCATCTCACAGAGGAACCCCAGAGAGCACCCTCTTTTCACCTGCTGCCTCCTCTGCAGCCCTTAGGCCTCAACAAGCTCCCTTCAGCACCTTGAGGTCCTACCACACATCTCACCAGGATCATCTCCCCTCCACATGTCACCGCTCCCTGCCTACCCCCCACCTGCCCCCTGAGGCCCAGCTGGGAGGCTTCACCCGTCCTGGAGCCCAACACTGCCTACAGAGGAGAACAACGTCTGGAAGTGCCCCCTCTTTCCTGCCTTGGACAGGAAGCCATTTAAATAGCTGGTGAGGGCTTTGAAAGAGACAAGGTTCCTGAACAGTCTGTTCAGGATCCGAGTCTAAAATAAGGATGGTGTTCATGTACAGTCAGCTTGCACAGGGCAAGAGAAAGCCAGTAGGTGTCCCCTGCGAGGGTGATGGTAGTCATCTCTGGGCTGTGGGATTTGGAGTGGGGTTTTTCCTCCTTAGTGGCTTAGCTGTATTTTTTTATTTTTCCAAAGAAAAGAAAAAGAGCTTGTGTAAATGTCACAGGATCTGCAGCTTCACTCAGTGTCTCGCTAGCTGTGTGACCTCAGAGTACAAGACCTGTCAGGTTCCTCATCTCAAAGATGCCCCACCTTGTTCCTCCTTCAAGATTCTCCCGGAACCACCTCTTTGCCCAACTAGATTGCAAGCAGCTAGAGAGCAAGCACACATCTTCTGCTGTCCGCACCCCCTCTGCGTCTGCCCACATGTCCACGCTGTGCCTTGCACGCTGCTGCCTTGTTATTTTTTATTACTGCAGGTGCTAAATAAATCCTTAGTGACTGGAGCCAAACACATGTATCCTTGTCATCGCTCCAATTCTAGGCGGCTGGGATGGAGCCCAAGGCGCTGGAGAAGCAATAAATCTACTCTTCGGGCCCAACCCATTTCTCCACCAAGTAGATGTGGCAGCCAGGAGCCAGGGCTTGGGGGACCCGGCCCTGTGCTGGGGCAGGAGCAAGCCCCAGGCCCCATGAGCTGGGAGTCCCCGAGAAGTGCCGGCTGGCTTCACAAAGCCTCCCCACCCAGGATGTGGGTGAGCGGCTTTTGGCAGTGGTTTCCCTAGAAGGAGGGGATGAGGCCCTGACCAGGTGCCAAGGCAGCAGGTGGAAGCCATGCCCAGGCTCGGGCCCGCCGCAGCCCCTCCACCCCGCCTTCGCGAGCCGGGGCATTTCACCGCACTGCCCTGGGCCTCCCTTTCTGCACCTACTGAAAGGTACAATAGCACCTATATTTTGTACTGCTGTGGAAATAAAATGAGATTATACGTGTATAATCTGGCATATAGCAAGCTCTCACAGTAGCCAAGGGGTCCCTCTTAAGATGGTTTGTGGGCCCAAAGCCAGTCCATAATTGAATAAGTAGCCAGCAGGTGACTCAAAGTCCAGGCTGGCTTAATGCCTGGCACCCCTCCCCAGTGCTAACCAAGCTGCTGTGGATATAACTACTTTAAAGCAAGCTCCAGTTTTGACGTGGTGGGCCCATCTCTTCTCTGTACTGCAGTATGCTGAGTGGATTTATTAAGCAAAAGCATCTCACGGTACATCTTCTGTGTGCCAGACATCCTAGCTAGGGGCTTCCTACAGAGGACATCCATCGGGGAACAGAAGGATACAGTTGTGCCCAAAACCACATAGCATGATAAATTGTGGAAACGGGGTCCAAATGCTGCACTGGAAGAGATGAAGACTCTCTTCCAAAGTCTGCTCACCCCAATTTTTTTTGCAGACTCTGGAATTTTCCATTCCATTTAACATCATTTGTAGGGAAGGCTTCCTAGTGCATCTTGGGAAGGATTGTGCTAAATGGCACTACACACAGACTCATTTCTCTCACCTATCAGCCCCACTAAGTGCCACACCTTAAAATAATTCTGAGACATTCTTCACGGGATATTTGGGGCACAGGGAAGAAACCCTGTTGCCTTCTTGCAGCTGTGTCTCTTAGGTTAGGCATTGTGGCAGACATGGTGCTGGGTGCCAACTGCAAAGGAAGGGTTTCTACCAAGTCCTGTGCGTGACTTAGATCCTCTCAAGTGTCCCCTAAAAATGCAGTCCAAATGGGAGGCGGGAAGACTGGATTCACCAGGTGCTGAACAAATGTTTTCTGAAACGAGGATGCTCGGTGATAGACGTTTAAGAACTATACCTGGAAGGATGGGTGCTCAGCAATGTAGACACACTGAGGTTTCTCACTGACCTTTGGTTTCCACATGAGATTAAGGAACAGATCACTTTTCTAAAGTCATTTTCTATTTACACAACTAGTTCAAAGGCTGTGGTAGAAATGAGAAATTTAAAGTCTACCCAGACTACTTCCTCTTATTTTGATTTATGCCTTTGCTTTATGGCTTGTTTGCATAATAAATATTTTGTAAATTCCTTTCTGTATCCCAAATGAAATTTATGGGTTAACAGTTATCCATACATTAAAAAAATTAATGTAATACCCTAACTTTTAACACAGGATTTTTTTAACCTGAAAACGTTTGACACGGGACCACGTAACTCTTGAGGGGCCTTCCTGTGTGCTGTAGGATGTTTGGCCACAGGCTAGGCCTCTACCCACTAGGTGCCAGTAGCGCCCCCACCCCAAATCATGACAGCTAAAAATGTCTCCACATATTGCCAAATGTTCCCTGGGGGGCAAGATCATCCCCCACTGAGAACCACTCCTCTAAACAAAACCAGAAACACTATTTTATTTATGAAAGATAAATAAAAAGATGATACTATATAATAAAATAACATGTACTTTAAGATAGAAATGCTCAAGCATGGAGGACACAATGAAGTTGCCAGCTGCCTGTACTGATAATGAAGGGGTTTGGATTTAAGAGAAGTAAGATCAGAAGGTGTTTATACAAGAGCAGAAAAAAGGGCACATTAGAATGCAAACTAGTGCTAGGCTAATTAATGATAGAGAACATTTACCTATATATAAAAGAAAGAATCAAATAACCACAATTAAAATAGAGACAGGACACTAAGACCAGCTACAGACCCAGCCATCAGTGAGCTGGGACTTCTTTACAGGCAGAGCAGCAGGGCAGGTGGCTATTTTATGAGCAGGGTTATTGCACTAGTGACAGAGCGTCCAATACATAAAAAGAATTAGGGGCTGTATCCTGTGAGGAGCTGGAGTGAAAGAGGCCAAGCGTGGGGAAGGCCTCTGCGGAGGACTCAGAATCCTGTTGAAAGACAAGAGGCAACTAGAAAATGAACCATTTGAAAGTGTAATTCTCACAGCCTAGATTTCTTACTGTGCTATAAAAGATTATATACACCTTATGTATATATAGATGGCAATATTATAACAATGTTTTTTAAAACAACATTAATGAAATTCAAGACCCTTCATTTCATGAGCCTGCTAATTTCTATTTGGTTCAAGGTCTGTTTAAAGAGATCTCGAACATGGGTTATGTATTTTCAGTTGGTTTCATTGTACAGTAACTGCCCTACTGCACTGAAACCCTTTTCAGGAAAATTAGTAGTTAGAAACCCTTAAAGCATAGAACCAGCAACCTGTACGGCATGAGTAAATTGCACAGGAATTTACAGATAAGATTTTTCTTCCATTTAAGTTTCTCTCCATGGAATGGTCTCCTAAATTGCTAGGCTTTCCAAGTAACTTCTGAGAACTTATTTTCAGTATTATGTTCTAAGTATTGCTGGATTTGTAGTGAGTTGAGTCTAGGAGAAAATTCAAAAGTCATGTGGGATGTGAGACAATTCTTAACTGTTTGGGACTGTCCCAAACACTGCAGGAAATCTAGGTACCTCCCTATCCCTAAATGCCAACGGGGATGTTACCCAAAAGCCACACACCCCAATTTCTAAACTGCCCCTCTGGGGCACCTCAGCTCCTGTTGAGTATGCTAAGCTCCCATGACCGTATCCCAGATGTGTATCGCTGCCCATAAGAAAGACCACGGTGACAAGCACCCATTTGGATGGACGTAGATTCCTCTGTCCCTCCCACCAGCCAGTGTTTGGGGCACAGTATAGGTATTTCTATTGTCTCCAGTACAATGATCTCTACTACCTCTAATGCTTCTTTGAAATTTTGATTCACCATAACTCGATTAATGAAAAACCTTCATTGAATGGTACTAACAAGGTAAATAGGCCGCATTTGTTGAGAGGTCCCTGCATGTCAGAGACCCTCATTATTAGGTCGGTTATTTCATTCAACCTTCACAATACCTCTATGAGGTAGCTACTATTATTAGTCACATTTTATCGACTAGAATTTGGGTAACTTGTCCAAAGTGAGTAACTAGTAAGTAGCCGAATCAGAATTTGAACCCTGGCTCTTACTCTATTTGCTACATTATTTCCCCAGAACCAGTTTCTCTGTGTTCAGTTTAAGTAAAAAAATAGTAGCAAACCATACTTTGATAAAATTTGTATGTATTATACCCATAGTTTATCCAGATCAGCATATATTCAGCACAGCCTCCTCTACCACCTGTGTAATCCTGCGCACTTGGAGGAGTTGGGGTGGAAGGAGGGCTACTGGAATCTTGCCTTTGAAGCTCTGAAAGGTACCCTGTTATGAAAGAAACATTGCTCTCAATTCACCTTACCCAGAATGGTCAATAGGTTTCATCCTATATGTCAGCTGATTGATTGATTAGTCATGGCTGCTGAGGGTTGAGAAAGATCTTTAAGGCAAGTTGGAGGCATCATCAGCAATTAGTAATGTCTGCTCTGGCTAGCGTGATAGCATGTGGTATCCTCCATGTTACAAAGTTATTATTTTTGTTTCCCTAGGGAGGAACTTGAACACTTTAGGAAAGTTTTCAAAAATAAGAATAAAAATGAAAAGCAATTTTTGGTGGGATTCTAAATTAACCAGAAAATCCTAGTTCCTCCGACTATCATTTTCATGTAGTCATAGAAACACTGAGATAGGAAGGAACTTCAAGATTAGATGTATTCACTTTAGAAATGTCTTTGAAAATAGGAATAGAAACAAGAAGGAATTGCTAGTGGTGAATTCTAAGTGCACAAAAATTCAGTTGTCAGAATATTCTGTTCATGGCCTTGTGGAAACTTAAGGCTAGAAAGGACATTTAAGATTATTTAGGCCTGTGGTTCTCTAATTTGGCTTACAGTAGAATCACCTGGGGAACTTTTGAAAAATCCTGATATCTGGGTTCTGATTTAATTGGTCTGCAGAAGGGCCCAGGAATTGGCATTTTCTTAAAATTCCCCTACTGGTTCTAATGCCCAGCCTGGATTGAAACTACAGATTTGGTCAAACCCCCTCATTTATAGATGAAGAAACAGAGGCTTAGAGAAGACTGGTGGTTTGCCTGGGGACACACGGTGAGCCTGGGCAGAGCAGAATAGGCCCTGTGTAGGTGGCCTCAGCCTGGGCATGGGGGGGAGCCCTGGGGCCCTGCTGGGGCTCAGCCGGAGTCCTGGAGCCTAATTCATTCTAATGATCTCTGTCCCTTGGTCATCTTCCTTACAGCTACCCCTCCTGTGAGCATTATGTGCACCTCGAGATGGCCCTCTCATTGCTCCCTCCAGCCCCTGCACCTAGTATTTCCCCAGAGAACCGCACACTTCTCCTGTGGGCCGCGAGTGTGTACCTGCGTTCTCATGCCTCTTGCTGTACGGGTTGCATTGTATGACTTGCTTGTCCTTGATGCCCCTGCAGAACACTGGACACAATCAGAAGAGATCAACAGACGATGGCCCTCAAAGTAGCTTTTAAAAGGCGGCGGAAAGGAATGGGAACTGTGCTAACACCTATGGAACGAATCCTATGTGCCAAGCACCTTACATATTCATTTATCCTCTCAACGACACTGGAAGGGAAATACTATCTCATTTACAGATGAGGAAAGATGGATCTGAGAGGTTTGGTAACTTGCCTAAGGCCACACAGCTAATGAACGGCAGAGTCAGGATTCAAAACAGTTCTCACTACTGCCCTCTGCGGCCTCCTCCATTACTGTGGCTGCCCCAGTCCCTTCAGACAGGTTACATAGCCCCACAGCTTGCTTATTATAGCTGCAAGAAGAAAAATGGTAACTATGCAGGGGAGGAACCTGACTACACATCGATCAAATTATGATCAAAATGAGGATTAGCAGATGGGTGTCACCCAACATCACTTATGCTGTCTTCTGGCCAGGACAACATAACCCTTGTCATGAGGAGACATCTGAGGAACCCAAACTGAGAAATGTTTTATAAAGCAACTGGTCTCTGTTGTTCAAACGTTTCAATGTCATTAAAAGACAAAGGTTGAGGAACTGCTCCAGAGTGAAGAAAACAAAAGAGATGCAGTATCTCCACGTTGTATGTGGTACTGGATTTGATTCCACACCAGGGCGGGGAAAATGCTCTGACGCCCTACTGGGTCAACAAACTTGGAATATGGAGCATAGAAGAGATTATTGTAATAGTATTAAGTTTCTTGAATTTGATAACTGTACCACAGCTATGTAAGAGAATATCCTGTTCTTAGGAAATAAACACTGAAGCATTAAGAAATAAGGAGGCAGGAAGTCTGGAGCTGCTCTCAAATGGTTCAGAAAAAACACACGCTGCGATCTTCCTTAGGGCAAGCAGACAGCTAAACCCACAGCAGAGAGTGCATTTAAAAATCTTTGGTTTTACTTGATTAAATAATTCTGCAGTTTCCTGATTCAAGGAAAATACTTTTCGAAGTGGCTTTCTTGGTTTCGAACACTTCTGCTTGGTTTCTGAGAAGGCACAGATAAAATTCTGACCCTGCGCCAACCACTCCCTAGTCCCCCGCCAGCTCCTCTCAGAAGAGGGAAAACCCTACCTCGAATTTGTCTTACTTCATTGTCATTTATAAACACCGCCAAATTTCCTGGAACTTTATTGGGGATTTTATTACTCTTATCATATTCATAGGGTGAGAAAAACACATTCAGCAGGATATAGCTGAGCACGTTCTCTGCTCTTCTGACCTCCTGCTCCCAGACAGTAGGGAGCGCTTGTCTGTAATTGGACAAACAGTGAGCCAGCCTCTGCTATGTGTGGTCAACAGAGCTCTTATCCCAGACACTTGAGAGAATAAACACATTCTGTATGACTGAACTAAATGTTTTGGGACTACCTCCAGTGTCCTTCATTGCTAAGTACCAGATTCATCAAGACAGAATTGTGTCCTAGCCATTTCTGGCAAGATGTACCCATATGAGTCGGGGTCTCAGCTGCAAACAACATGACCTGCCCTGACGCTTTGAGCAGAAAAGAAAGAAATTAGTAAGGGGTCCTTGGGCACCCACAGAATCCCTCGGAAGGCCAGAGTTCAGTTGGAGGCCATCCAGGCAAACACAAGCCTTCAGTGAGGCCTCCCGCCACCTCCCCTTCTGGACAGAGCCCCTGCCGCCCACCCTCTGACACTGGGCACGAGATGCCAGGTGTGAAAGCCCAGGCCTGTGCTGCCCCCCTGAATAGGAAAGGATCCCCCAGGTATTTGCTTCCCAAGTGGGAGTGCCTGACAGGCAGATGCTGGCTGGAAGAAAGGCTGGAGGGTGAGTCAGTGACTTCTGTCTCCAGGAGGCAACACTTAAAATGTGGAAGAGCCCCTACATATGGGAAGAGCTAACTGGGGGAGAGCTCCCTATTTCCAGGTTTTCTTTGCATCCATTAGTCCACTGTATTTGCTTTCCAGTCACTATCCTCTTTCCTCCTACCTGCTGCTGTTCTGGCATTCTAAGGCTCATTCTGAATATGAAAAAGAATCTGTGAAATCCTCCAATCTTAGTGCTAAAGTAAACCTTTGAGGAAGAGAATGGAAGTTAAGAAGTATTCCAAGTACCTTGAAACTTGTTTACTGAGGAGAAAAAAGGGGGAAATGTGGGATTTGGCCAGAGCCGCTATAGTCCCAGCTACGTCCAGGATTCTCCAGAATGTGCTTTGCACAGTATTACTAGGTGGTGACCAGAGAGAGAAAAGGAGGCAACGACTAAGAGAAAGAGACTTTGTAGGCAAACAAACGGCAAAAAGAAAGTCCAGTCGGTTTCCTTCCTGCAGGACTCCTCTGACACTCTCATAGGCTGCAAGGGTGATTCACACACATTTCCCTATCTCCTTGCACCAGAGCACCCTTGGCTTGTCCTAGGTACCTTGCTGAGATTTGGGTTCACAGAATACCCTCTACGTCACCCCATGCTGCCGTTTCCCTATGTTAGAACTCCGCAGAACACTTCTTCAAATTCAAAACTCGAAGAGTTTCATGCAAATTCAAGTGACTTTTAAAAGTCACCAGTTTCAGACCAATTTTGAGGGCTACTTTAAAAAGGGAAGGAGGGAAAAATACACTGCAGGATACAGTCCCTTTCAAGTTCTGTAGAATGTCTTGGGAAGTTGCTTTACTTCTGCCACCACTTGATTTAGGAAATGCAGCTTGTGATCTATAAACAATGGGACCCTGACAATATGTGCAAGCTTTATGGTTAAATGACTGTAACTAACAGGATGAAATACTGTTATCCACTGAGGAAGAAAAATTTGTTTCCTACAAAGCCCATTTAATACATAGGACATTTCAAATGTGCTCATTCTGTACAAACTGAAACTAACATGGTCACGAGTTGGATTTCTGGTTCTTTTTTGTTTTGTTCTTTGGTTCACTGTCAAGTTCAACTTGACAGATCATCTTCAGATTAACTGACTAAATATACACATGTACAAAACTTGCAAAAACTTTGGCTTGCATGCAAGCTGGCCCTCCAGCGTCTCACCAGACCAGCTGCACAAAGCTGACACTTCTAACTGCATTTGGCTTAGTAATCTCTGGCACACTTTATATTGAGATAATTTAGCAGCCTGTTAAAATGCCCACCAATTTTACTTTTTTAAAGTATTTGGGTCTATACAAAGGGCTGTTAAGATGTTGAAAAAGCCCCACCTCTGATGTGTGACACACAGGATCAATCCCAAGGAATCCCTTCTTTGAAAGCTGTAAAACCCTGAATTGTGAGGGTCACCAGGTGCCAGGCCAGGTACTCTAAAATAGTGCCTGCTGGAGACTCCTTCATTTGAAATGGGTTTTGATTAACATTCAAAAGATCATTTCATATTTTTTATCGGTATATTCATTTTTTCTAAACCACAGTTTAAAAACAAAAACATGATGAATTATTTTCAATAAGATCATAAACCCTATTTAATACTGTCATGGAAAACTAAGGGCACATTGGCAGTGTGGATGGCCTAACGGTAAAACTTGTTAGATATATTTTTAAACAATTTACATATAGGCCCTGATGTGTCTAAACATCCAGAGCCATTAAGAGGAATTGGTTTCCAGGACCTCTTTAGACCAAGCCAGGCAGTCCACCCTCTTGGTTGCTTTTTTCTTGATATTCCCTTTTCAGGTGAAAACATTTAATCCAGGTCCTAACCTTCAACTATCCCATGAGGATGTGAATTACAGATTCTTGCACATCCGAAGTACTTTCTTGTGGCTTTTTTTTTTTTTTGCTTTGTTTTGTTTATCCTACACAACTTCCTTCCTTCCTTCCTACCCTTTGCTCCCCAGGGCTTTTAGAGATAGGCTAACCACTAATTCTGTCCTCCTGCACCGGAGACCCAGATCCAGGCTCCTCCTCCTGCTCCTGGCGAAGGGGAATGTAAGCAATTAAGGCCATCTTAAACAACATAGCTATTCACGACATGGAGGTCTGGGAAACCTCCTTGAATTCAGATAGCAAATTTAGCTGCTGCTTAAGTGACACACAGCTGCTCTGCATGGGAACAGAGTTACTGTTTCCCGGAAGGCAACGCCCCCTCGCACACTTTAGCCTCTGCAGATGGCCTTCAGGCTGTCCCTACAGCCCGTGGTCACCAAGAGCTCGCTCACACACTCGTCACTCTCAGAGCATTCCGCACATGGCAAGTTCTTAGCAGCCTTAAGCGACTCAAATGTTTCCCCTTCCCAAGTGTTCTGTTCAAGGGCCATTTGGATTCCAGGGGCCACGGCGAACCTTAATAACTGACATTCTTTCCATTTTTTGCCTTCCTGTTGTGAGTGGAGATTTTGAAAACTCCATTGACTAATTTGTCAAGTTCTGATCTAAATTCAAGCCTTGGAACCAGAATGAACACCTGCTAGGCAAAACTAGACCTAAAGAAAAAAAAAAGGCTGAACTTGATAAATCTTGAAAGTGTGACAAGCTCTTCTGGATTTAAATGCCTGTGCCCAGCAGACCGTTCACTTGTTCACTCCCAGAGCTACCACTTAATTCTCTCCGCGGGAATGGTTTCTGTAAACAGAAGAGCGGGCTCTTATAGGGCACTTCATATCAAAGCACTTTTCTAATGGCACTTGGGATGTCAACCACTCCAGCCGGAGCCACTCTACTCATCTGCCTGAGTTAAATTTAGGCACACAAAAGGCAAGTGCTTTTCTCTAGGCCCCCGAGTGAGCGGTGGGGTCAGGCAGGGTCCTAAGCTGATCAACGCTTCGTGAGACAGGATCATGGATGACCACCACGCGGAACCATCGTAGGGTGTTGAAACAAACGTTGTGTAGCCAGAGAGATGCGTGGGGTCAACTCCACCTCTGCCGCTTCCTAGCCGAGTCCTTGTTCTACTTCCTTTACCTGCACAGGCTCTTTTCTCGTCCATAAAGTGGAGATAGTAACTCCTCCTTGAACTACACCGTTACTGGTCAAGTACTTGAGGCATAGGTCCAGGTACGTCGTGGGTGCTCAGTGTAAACGGGGACCATTACAGCTCTGCCGCGTCGTCCTTGTTGTTATCGCTTTCTTTGTGACTCCTGTAATTAATGCAGGGCCTGATGACCCCTGGGAGCGCAACCCACAGAAAGTCAAGGAACTTTCAAAGTTCGATAAACACTTTAAGATGCATTCTAGTTCTCCGAGAGGCAGTAAACCAAGGCAGGAAAATGCATTCCTTTTCCAAAAGGGATTTGAAAAAAAAGGCCCTTTGAAACAGAACAGACTGGCAACACTCTGCGAGTCAAGTTAAGGCCCTGTAGTAAAGGGAACTGATTTGCTCAAGGCACACAGTAGGAACCTTCCTGGGAAACCGGGAGCCCTAGAGTCCCAGGTGCCTAAATTCTAGGCAAGAAGGCCTTCGTCTTCATTCTCCTAGAAAACTCCAAATTAAGGGAAGCCTTTGGGAATATATACCCAGATTCAGATCATTTAGGCTACAGCTTAATTCTGTACAAAATTCCCGTTTCTGATTCATAGTTTTCCAAGTACAGAGGAGTCCTTCTAGGAGTGTCACCTCAGTTTCTGGGAGTAGGGCCTGGTATCTGCATTGTAACTAGAAGAGATTCTCAGGCAACCCCAAGTCTGAGAACCACTGGCCTGAGTGCCACGGGGACCGCCAGGGCAGGAAGGGGTAATGGTGGGGGAGGCAACACCTTGGGGCCTCAGAATTCCCTTCTGGTCTAAGTGAAAACTGTTTACACCCACGTTGTTGCAAACCCAAGCTAGCCGGGGTAAACAGTTTCCTTCTTTATCCTCCATAAATCAGTGTGGAAGTTCTCCACAAGCTCTGCTCCTTCCAGGGCGGGCAGCTTTGGATCAAGCAAGGGGTTTGTCTCCTCTTCTCCTGACCTTGTCCTGCCTTTTGCAGATGCAGATCCTGCCCTGTCTGCCTTACAGCTAATTATTTTAGCAGACAAGCTCTGAGCCTGGAGAAAACAGGACACATTCTTGGAAGTAGTA
This sequence comes from Smutsia gigantea, assembly GCA_032199065.1. Lineage (NCBI taxonomy): Eukaryota > Metazoa > Chordata > Mammalia > Pholidota > Manidae > Smutsia > Smutsia gigantea. Next base: position 24,240 of record JAVSCE010003775.1, read on the forward strand.
ACTGTACTGAAATTTAGTGGGAAAAGTCCCTCCTTTGGTCCCAGCTTCTGAATAACATCAGCCAAGTGGAGTGAGCTACCATTCGGTTCAGTGTGTCAGTCAGAAAATCTTGCCTTTAAGAGTTTAAGGTGCTTTTAGTACTTAATTCCATAGTGTCATTTCAGGGAGCTTGGGAACAGCCGAGGTTTTTGTGATCTGGGCCATATTCAAAGTTGTCCAGTCTCAGTAATTCAACAGCCATAGTGGGGGTGGAAACACTGTAAATCTAAAGTCTTTAGACTCTTAAAACACGGGAATTTCATTACATAAATTTCTCCCCTCATATGTTTGTTCGAAAGACGAATAAATGCAACAAAACAAAGAAAAACCTTCATTTTGAATGCGTAAGGAAGCCTTTCTTACTGTTTTTAAAGCACTGAGGATTTTTATTGGCTCACACCACAAATCTTAACTTCTTTTGAATGGTATGAACAGAAAAAATATATAAGGCCTAAAAGAATGTTATATATATGAAATGGAAAAGAGAAAGATAATGTTCAAACGACTCTTCTGATATTGGTAGAATTAAACAAAACCAAACATATGGCACCATTTTAAAAGAACAGTAGCTGAAAGTCAAGATAGTTTTCCTAGTACCACGTCCACCTGGGTGTTTGAGACAAGGCAAATAGCAAACACCGATACCCCAAAAATCCACATTATGAACAACACTGTTTTAGGGCACCTTATGATTTTTCAGTCAGTTTTTATGCCTTAAAAAATTTACTTAACAGCTATCATTAAAATGACTTTTGGTCATTATGAAGAATTAAACACTTCTGCTTTTGGACAAATTTCATATCAACATTCAGAACACATGCAGCTTCTAAACATCTGATACGCATTTCCAGCTAACTGTGCTGTCAGAGGTGGTGCTTAAACGTCTGGAGGGCATTTGCTGTGTGCTCTAGAGTGAAACAGAAAATTTGAGCGAAGTTTTCACGATGCAAACAAATAGCAAGAAAATGCACCCAGCGTCAGCAACATACTCTCCACCTAGCGAGAACCCTAAAGCTTACTTGTATGGACTGCAGAAGAACTGGGTTCAGAAGAGAGAAGGTTCCTACTCACCCAGGGAGCCCATCCAAGTCCTTCGAGAGGGATCCTGCGCTACACACTAACCACCTTAGCTGCAGCTGGTCATTAAATTTTTCTCAGTCATGTGCTCACCTGTAACTGATTACCTAATTTTAGTATTTAACAGCAGCATGCACTCCCCCCACCCCCCCTTCAAATCTCTGGCTAAAATTATCCTTGCCGAAAAGAGCAAATGCGGGGGGGGGGGGGGAGGTAAACTTTTATTTTTCTCTCTAGCAGCTATCAAACAAAATAAAATTCCACAAACCTCTGAATTTTTGGAACCAACAGGGTTTATACTTTAAAAAAATCAAAAGTTGAAAGAACTGTGTATAGGTGGTCTCGACGTTGCATCCAAAAGTTCGTTTCTATGTCCGTTGCATGGGAACTTGAAACATAAGATATTTCCTCTCCAGAAGTAAAGCTACATCTGGTAGGTGGGTTGCTTGGCCAGACTACAAATCATTTTAATCCATTAAGCAGCTGAACTATATAGCACTAGCTGTACGAGCTTGCATTTGGGAGCTGGGAACCATGCGTGTCAGAAGTGAGGGGAAAACATCTCCAAAAACAATTTTGAGATAAGCAGTTTGCTCTGGTTATTTCACCATTTCCAACACCCACTCCTATCTACACGGGCCCCTAGAAAGTGAGCTTGTTTAATGATTTCTTTACATTTCCTCAGGCGTCTGCCTGTTTTTCCTGATGCACTCCTTGGGCCAAACTTACAGACCTTCCCTTCCTAAATCACAAAGAGCAGCTAATCTGCACTCAGTGTCAGTCTGAGTCACTGCTTCCTTTTACTTCACACAAATCTGTAAATGACTGATGGTGCTTTAACCTTCCCATAATTTGCATTTTGAGTGGAGAATAATAACACCCACCTCCACTACGGACTTGTTTTGGGGAGATGGGAAGGAATCAGCACACTTGCCGGCCAACCCCGCTCAGAGCTGGTTTCCAGGGCTTGTTTCCATTTCACTTCTGTTTGCTAAAAGCTTGGCGAGCTAATGAGAGAGAGGCAGGGGCTCACAGGTGTCGGTCGGGGGAGTGGCTGAGACTTAGGAGCCTGCTCGTCGGGTTAATATCCTACAGCAGGGGAGCCAGAGCTCCGGGGGAGGCAAGACCATTTGCACAGCTAGAAAACGGGCAAAACCCTCCCGCCCCAGAGTCAAATCTAGCAGGCCCCGAGTGGGACTTAGAACCTGCACTTTTTTTACAATTAAAGTATCATTGATATACAATCTTATGTTGGTTTCAAATATACAACGCAGTGGTTCAACAGTTCCCCATATTATTAAATCCTCACACCCTCTAGTGCGGTCACTATCTATCAACATAGTCAAGATGTTACAGAATCATTAACTGTCTTCTTTGTGCTGTACTATCGACCAACTTACATTGTGATTTTGAGTTGTTGTGCCGCTTTGCCCCCCTCCCCGTTGGTAACCATTAGTCCGGTGTCTGGGATTCTGTTTTGCTTTGTTTTTATATTCCACAAGTGAAATCATATAGGAACCTGTACTTTTACATTCCATATGAATCACAGCTTCCATGATTCTGACTTCATTGTGAGAAAGACAATGAGGGGCAAATAATTGAAGTATACTCTACTTACATCATTTCCTTTGGGATACTTAACATATTAAATCCCACCAAACCACGACTAAAACAAGCAGAATGGCCACCTTAATTGACCATCAAGGTCCTTCAAGTTGTACCTCACCATCATACTAAAGCTTTCAAATGCAGATCTGAAAAAATATACACATATCTGGAGATAGATTGAAGGTTTCAAATCAAGGGGTCATATGTATATTGTCAACTAATTTTCAACATTTTAACCTCGGTTGAGGCCCAAATTTCCCGTTCCTCAAACACTAAGTTAGCATGAAATATGAACATATAAAAGCAGTTAACAGATGTAATTCTCATTAAGAAATCCTTAGATTGGGTTTCCTAAAGACAGGCCTTGCAATTTTCTGGTGTGTATTTTATGTCTAAAAAGACCCCTTATCCCCTGCACGTCAAGGTACTCATTTAACAAAAAGATCAAATTAATATTGTGGTCTTACGCTCAGAATTTCCTTTACTGTTTGCTTTTGTATTTGATATTGACACTTTTGTATTTAAATATTTATAATAATTTTTTTTCGCATAGAATTCTTATTTTTGAGTTGGGGGCCTTTTTTTTCAAACTCCTATTCAAGGAAGAGCAAAGCAGCTCCCAAGTTGGTTTTTTTATTACTAACATTAAAAAAAAACCATTCATTAGGCAAAAGCTTAACTTGATGTTGAAATGGCAAGACACTGTTCTCAAGAGCCTACTATTGGGCTCGAAAACCGTACCGCACTATTCTTGTGACTGGTTTCTGCACTTCCCAAACTCAAACCTTTCAACTGGTGCTCACATAGTTGAAATTTAATTTTCCATTTCAAGGGAAATTATTTGCAGAGTCCTTTCCAGTCTTTCCTTTTTTCCTCTGCTGGGCAGGAGGAACTGAGTGTGGACACGGAGAGACAGGACAGGACAGGAACTATCTGCCAAGGGAAGAGAGCAATCATTTGGACTCCGCCTACTCAGGGATTCCACATCTATGCACACAACGCAAACTAAGAGACTTCTTTTTGTCACTGCCAGAATGCAGATGATTTAAACAAAAGTAACTATAATTTAATAGCTTTCTACCTAACTTCAGATGTTATTTAAACAATGCAGAGCAAGATGCTTTAGGATACATTTAAAATCTTAAGTTTAATGTGAAAAAAATCACTGGAATTTATATAACAGCTACCTTTTTTACACCCTAACCCAGGTTTATTTCTATTATACGGCTAAGGTTACATGCAATATAGTGGTTCAAGTCAGCAGTTTGGCCTTACCATGCACTCACACCTGCAAATATGCTTTCCCAGGTCCTTCCCCACCGCCTCCCCACTGACCTCCGACAACAATCTTTTAATAGGTTAAGAAATTTGAGCTACAGGAAAAGTGACCCTACAATTACCCAGGTACTATGGGTAGTTGGCCAATTAGTCCAAGATTAAATAGCATGTTAAGTATTGAGCTAAAATCAGTATTTGAGTTGCTAGCTCCCTTTAGTCTTTGATGGTTCTAATATTAGCACAGTTAATGAACCCATTCAATTGTACAGTGGACCAATAACAAAAAAATGAAGTACACGGAGATGTCCATTCCATCAGCAGTGACATTTTGTGCGGTGCCCAGAGTTTTCTTCCTCTGTAACACTCAGCTGTCACACAATTCTTCTGGCAACTAAGAGACTGGATACCAGAGGCAAACCTCCAGAAGCCCTGGGGAACTTGACCATGAAGGGAGTAATGAGGTTCAAGCCAAAAGTTCACGAAAACACAGAAACAAAAATACTTTCATCTACTCCCCAGCCCCCACCCTCAAAGGCTACTATAAAAGCAAGAAAGGGTCAGTTTAATAAAATAAATGTCTGCAGATGAGCTAAAATGTTCTCGAAAAGAGGCACGTTACATACAGGTCTATCGGGCATTCCTAATACTACAAAAGCCACCTTAAATCTCAAAACAGTCTGCTGGAGGGGAAAATCTCTTATAAGGCTGTAGCTGTAACTTGCAATTTGTAGGGTTTTTTATGTATTTACCTTATGTATTTAAAATCATACCAGAAATAAAGAGGTTTTTTTGCCAAATAATAGGACAATACTGAAATTAACTTGGTAACATTAGCAAGAATGAAAATATGAATAAAAGAAAATGAAACAAAAAACAATTAGGAAAAATAAAGACAAAATTCAAATTTACTTTGAAAAATCTGATTTTATTTTCTGAATCAAAAAGTGTACTCATGTTAAATTTAGAATGTTTGACTTTCCATTGATCTCTCAAAATATTTTCCCAATTGTGTTACCAGTGCTCAGAACTGTGTTAAAAGTTAACATCCAATACCAAAGAAAAAGTTTAATGTAGGACCTAGATCTAAAAAACCCTTCTCAAAGGTCAAGGCATTGGTAATTATAATTTAAAAAGAAAAGGATTTTAATTATTATTGGAGATTTAAATGACAACGGTTTTCAGGAGCTACAAATCAAATCTAAGACAGAACAGATTTTCATTTGACGCTCATACCTGACAACTCCAATTAGACATAATATTCCCCTGCCCCTAAAATTACTAAACACAATATTTCAACTTGGAAAAAGAAAATTATAAAATGGAATTTTAAAATTATACTCCTCTATATATAAACACACCATTTTAACTGTTGTTTGCTAGCAGAATTATGAAATTAAAACCAAATTCTACCTTCCAAGGGACAATCATAAATGCTCTTTCATTGTTTTAAGAATCCATCCATACTTTGTGGCTTTCTATCCCATATTTTAAAATCATGACCAAAGGCCAAGAGTCAATCCATTTACCTGAAATAAATAGCTAGTAGGTACTGATCCTACCTTTGTGTCCTTTAACAAGTCCCATACTCAAAAGGCTGGGGGAATTTATAAGAACACGACTTAGGAACACTTTGGATTTTCAAAGTGACTCTGACATCCATGTCTACAGACGTTACTCAGAGGCTATTCATGTGCACTGAAGCATGTCCAGCATGCAAACTTCTTTCATTTGTTTAAATTGAGGTAAAACAGACAAAAAATACTTAATATTAACAGAAGCTGCACAATTAAACTAACCTTATTTTGCTCCTTATTTCATATAAACTGATTTTTAAATTTTCTCACAAAATAGAGACTCTAAAGCCAACCATCTCTCCAATTTCCGTCACCCCACAATTAATCTTCTTTCAAAGCCATTATTAGTAAAGAATGTTTCAAAATGAAGGAAAACTTTTTCCCCAGAATCTACATTTGTACTTAGCATGATACAATTTCTTATTACTTTATTTTTCAAATTTAGAAAGAATTCAAGCCTGAGTGCCATTCGGTATTTTTCAGATACCAAGAAATAACAAGAGGATTCATAAATATAATTTTCTGACATAGGAAAGTCTGCTAACATTTACAAAATACCAACAACACTTCTCTCAAGAATAAGATGGCTGAGATTTAGTAGTTATTAGTTTTTCAGTACAAATAAAATTTAAATCTTGATTGTTTTTCTGCCAACATTTTAAATAGTCAAATTTTACTCCACCTCCAAGCTTCAAATCAAAACAAACAAAAACACTAATGAAAATTACCCAACTGGCAACAAGTCCCATAGTCCAATGTTATTTTTAACCCAACAATTATAACCCACTGCCAGTAATTGTTTATTTTTATCTACTTGTTTATATTAAATAAGCACGGGTCAGTTATATAAAATAATAATTTGCAAGAATGGTACTTGGCACTGGGTTACCATAATGCTTCTGGTATAAACAAAAGCACTCAGAAAACACCAACTTTTAAGCACTTTATCTGTAATTTGCATTTCCAAAAGCATTTTTTAAATGTTAACTTTTCCGCTGACAGATTCTAGGGAGTCTAATCCCAGCTAACATGGTTGATTTTTAAAAACAAATGAATCCCTAAGACACATGGTAATGGATACTATACTTGCTTTTGTATCATATGGAAGCAGTTTCAGACAGACAAAAAGTAGAAAACCTGCCAGATTAAAGTACTGTAAATAAAGTTCATCTTACGTACCCTAGAGCAGAAAAGCTCAAAAATCAAAAAAATCAAAAGACCACCCCACCCCTCCTCCCCACGCAAAGCCCCACCTAAAACACTTAGTTCTGAGCCTAACATTACCCCAGAAGCTTTAAGGTACTTAAAGCTGTGCAGGAACTGTAGAGAGCACCACACTACAGAGGAAATGCCATGTAGGGTTTAGCGGCTGCCCACCCACCCCTCACCACCCCCACCTCTAGTAATATGTAAAAGCTCCTATTAAAGTTTTTCTTATGCTAATAAAGGCAGTACCACCTAGGGTGCTAAAAACTAAAACTAGCAGCATTAGAGCAGTAAAGTGAAAATACGAAGCCTGCAGGAATGAGCTAAAGACCTACTTAGAAGAAACAAAGCAGCAGACAGGACCCTTTGCCCTCTCATTGTGTTTGTAGGGAAAGCTGAATTAAGCAGTCAGATTTACCCACATTAACAAAAATTTAACAAAGCTTACCCAAGACACCAAAATAAAACATGACCTTTCCAGTCAAAGAGCACAGAGAGGCCTTTTCCATGTTGGGGAGTTGAATGAGTTCAAAGATGGGCAATGAAGGAAAAAAGAAAGCATTAGGGGTGTAATGGGAAAAAGCTTTGGAGTTTATCGAACAGTCACACCAAGTTTCTCCAGCACACGAACACCCTTTTCTTGGTATTCCTGTCGAGTCATCCAGAAGTTGTCCTTGTCTTTCATGATATCTGCTAGAACTGCACCTCCCAGGAACACCATGTGCTTTCTGCGCGGTGGGTCTTCAATGCGGATCTTAAATTTCTAAAGGAGAAAGAGGAGACAATAAACGTCACACATGCATAGTGCTTTCTGCTTTATGAAAATGACTTCTTCATATATTCTCTTGTTGAATTCTCACAAAAATCCTGTGTAAATAGGACAGCAGGACTTGGTACCAGGGATAGAGATGTTTGAAGTTTACCCAAAGCCCATAAGCTAGATCACACATCCATCCCAGTATGCTTAGAACAGACCTGATTTATACCTGTTGCCCCATAATTATTAACAGCATCCCTTGCATTTGCCAAAGTGTCCTGATTTGAACAATAAATTCTACAATTACCCCACTGAGAGTGAAAGTACCAGAGTCCTAATTGTGGCAGGTCTCCCCAACAACTGGTAGATGATTACGTGGGCAAATCACTTAGCTGGCTGTCACATGAAGAATTTGGATAAGAAGACTTCTGTTTCCTTCAAGGTCTAATACTGCTATGATTGTTGTCTTGTACAATAGAGTAAGACTGAAGCTCTTCTTATAAGCAAAATTCTTGTATCTACTGTGTCAACTTCAAATGAAATGTTCTCAAAATAAGCAAGGCCAAATATGGTAAAAATAAATCATAGGGATGTTGGAAAAAATGAACACAGTAATGAAAATTAAAGACAAGTGGGAGAAATTTTATATTCTGTAGCCACTATTAATTGTCTAACAAGGACACACCTCAGTCTGTATAGTCAGTCAACACCTGACAGAGAAACCTGAAAATGACAGTTTTATTTACAGTCACAAATCCTGCAAAAGGACTCAGAGTAACTATGTCATTCTAAATTGTCTTTACATCCTACAAGCAAACCATAGGACCTGATAATATATGACAGAAAAACACCAGTTCACTTATTAATCAATTCTGAGGGTAAGCTACTGTTTAAATTTTTCTAGTTTTTTTGCTCTTAAGCAGCAGGGTCAGCAAACTTTTTCCGTAAGAGGCCAGATAGTAAATACTTGAGGCTTTGTGGGTCACTCTGGCAACTACCTAAAGCAGCCATATACAGTATGTGACAACAGGTAACACTATGTAAATGAATGGGCTTTGGGGGAGGGGTTGGGTTTCCCGGGGGTAGGTGGATGGGGAGGATAAAAGGGTACAATTCCCAATCATAATATAAGTTGGTCACGGGGACAGTAGTACAGCATGGAGAATACAGTCAATGATTCTGTAACATCTTCCTATGTTGACAGATCGAAGCTGTACTACTGGGGGTGAGGATTTAATGATATGGGTAACTGCTGAACAAATGTGTTGCATATTTGAAACAAATATAAGATTGTGTATCAATGGTAGTACCTCAACTAAAAAAAAAAACGAAAGTGGTATTTAGAAACCCTAAAAAAGAAAGAAATAATGGGCTTAGCTGAGTTCTCATAAAACTTTACTTACAAAAAGAGCTGGTGCTGACAGAGGGCTGCAGTGTGGCCGCTCCTGCTCCAAGGGAAACCCAGCTAGCCTCCGAAGGCACTACTGGCCCTGCAGTTTTCTCAACTGGCTATTGTTTCTCTCTCTGACACCACCTTCTTAACCCTGGAGGTCTGGTAACAGCAATTCCTGTTCCTCATTATTGCTTCTCTTCCTCCTCGCTACAACTCCAAAGCTCCTGTGAAACTCCTTCCATCAGACTATTCCATCTACCACTCCTCCTTGTGCAAATCATCTATAGATCCCAGGTTATTCCTTCTCATGCCAGGTTATTTCTTCACACGCTTATTGTGTGTACATGCATGCTCTCTCTACCCTTTCCTGACATCATCCTTAGTGACTCTGTCCTTCTCTCCCTCTCACACTACCTTGGCAAAACACAAACTCAGGTGATTAACTCTACTTTGCAACTGCCCTCAAGCAACTGAACATGACAGGCAAGAAACTCAGACATCTTGTTTTAACGCTTCATTTACCTCAAAGGAGCCCTCGGTGCTGCCTGGCAATCCCATTATATTTCTCTTCTCTCTTCCACTCTCCAGGACAACCACTTCACACCTCCTCCTCTATTTTATAAACCTCTACCACCTCCTCTCTTTTCTCAGAGCCTCCTAACCTGTCTTTCTACATCCTTCTCCCTCCCTCCCTCCTTCAACCATCTGTTCAGCACACCAGACTTAATGATCCCTTAGAAACAAGTCAGATCCTATTGTTTCTCTGCTCAAAATCCTCCTAAGACTTTCTAGCTCGCTAGGAGCAAAGACAAACTCTTTGCCACTCCCCTACCCACCTTGCACATTCCCACCAACTTGAGGCTTTTACACTTGCTCTTCCTGCTTGGAAGGTTCCAGATGGTCATGTGGCTCCCTCCCTCCCTCCCTCATTCCCTCCAGGTCTCTGCTCCAAAGTGTCTCATCAGAGTCCTTCCCTGATCACACCACAGGAAGGAGCACACCATCCCCCTAACCACCACGACTTTCTAACCCTGAATCTTACTTCATTTTTCTTCATAGTGCTTTTTACTATTGATATATTATTCACAGGCTAAAAGCAAGGATTTTGGTTTTTGTTCACCACTGTTTTGTTTGTTTTAGCACCTAGACAAGTGTTTGGCATCTAGGAGTTTAAGAAATATTTGATGAATAAATAAATATTCACCTGAGACTGGTTTTAAACTATAACTCAAAAAAAAAATCAGATGAATGAGTGAGGTACTTAGAAAATAGCTTCTGTGAGTCACATGAAAAACGTAACGTTACTGTCTCTATCACACCCATTTCTCTGCAATATGTAGTCTCATCATCTAAAAAAGTTGATCAAAGTTGGTGAGACAAAGCTCAGAGATTCACTCAGAATTAAATGACTCTTGGTTGAGTGTGTAATATATATAGTGTACTTAAGAGTCCAGAGTTTGTAGGAAAACACCAATGCCAAATAACCATCAACTACTAGTTTAAAATTTTCTTTCTCTTCTACACATCAACATCAATCAAGTAAAGTCTGTTTCAAGCACTGTGATAGTCAATGGGGATAAAAAGAATTAGAGACATGTTTAACAATCTGGGAAGATAAGACATATTCAAGGAATAGCCAGAAAATTACCTATTATCAGAAATATGAGATAGTCTAGGAGAAGCACTGGAGGCTGATTACATATCCACAAAGTTAAATTTAAAAACAAAACAAAAACACAACCTCAAGCTGGGCGTTTCTCTCTCCACTTATCTATGGTTTTCCTTTCTGTGGTTTTAGCTACCTCTGGGTCAACCACTGTCCAGAAGCAGATGATCCTCCTTCTGACATATGGTCAAAAGGTCAATAGTAGCCTGATGCTATGTCACAAAATCTATGTCATTCACCTCCCTTCTTCTCATCACACAGGAATTTTATCATCTCACATCAAAAGAAGGATGAGTATAGTATGATAGGACGTTTTGAGACCACATTCACACAACTTATTAGAGCATATTGTTATAATTATCCTATTTTTTTATTAGTTATTGTTAATCTCTCACTGTGCCTCATTTATAATGAAATTTTATCACAGGTATGTCTGTACAGGAAATACATAGTACACACAGGGTTCTATCGGTGGCTTCAGGGAACCCTTGGGGTTTTGTAATGTATCTCCTGCAGGTAAGGGGGAGGGAGCAACTATATAGCAGTTTCTTCTCATGCACTTATAAGGCAGCTCATTTCCAGACTGTGTGTTACAGATGAATGTCTGGCCCAGGATCTGGTCATCTGCATCCTAAATACAGAGCTAACTAGGCAGTACAACGATTCTGGGACAGCGCTTACCTTCAAACACTGACTTTTTCCTCACTCTTCAAGGCTCACCTGACTGCATTAGGAAATTTGTTTAGGAGGATTTCTTGCTCCCTCTAGTGGCTGTCAAGATTCATAAACTACAGGGTTTTAAAAGTATGTTAACAGCTGGATGATTGATACTTACTGAAAGTTTTTCCACATCTCCTTTTAAAACTCGTTCTAAGTAAAGCTGTTTAAGTTCTCGTTCCAACCGTGATGGCAGCCCAGGGTACATAGTAGACCCTCCAGAAAGCACAATGTGCTTATAGAATTCAGATCTAGAAAGACACAATAGGTATTGATTTGGGGTTTCAGATTAGGAAAACAGTACCTCAGAGTTCTTTTACCTATGTTATTATCTTCAAGGAGTCACTGGGAGAATGAAGTAAAACTCAACATGTAAATCACAGAGCTGAATGTTTCCTATTACTACTGCTAGGAGATAACACACCCTCTTTACATATAGCTATAATTTTGATGAAGCTACTTCTAAAGTACATGACATACTTTCTTGTAGAAGTAATTGAGTCTTTTATTAATGACCACAGTCTTCACTACAAACTTCCAGTATCTGGACTGTGTTATCACAGTGCTGCCTGCCCCACAGCTACTGAGATGTAGTTACTTACTAAAATTAACCACGTGCTACTATGATTCCAGTTCTTGCTTTTCGACTTTTCCATTTTCCCTTTTGTTCCTTTGCCCTGAGGCCGTCCAGTTATTTCTGGTTAGATGGATATGTTTGCTTTTTAGAGCAGTCCTCTCTTTATTCCTTAAACATGCTGTTGGTTATGATACCTGATAATCAAATCTAAAATAACTGCTATGTAGTAAAAGTAATATAATCTGAGTGAGGGTCTGAGAACTCTTCTCAAAGCTCAGGAGCTGAGTCACATCTACTTTGGCTTCATTCAACCTGGCTTCCAGGTTTTACTTATTTATTCCCAGGTTTTCAATGGCTCAGGCTACTGTAATTCTTGCTTCCAGAAGAACAATGATTTTGTATTTAAAATGTTTTTGTATTGCATTAGTATGCATACGAGCGTGGCTCAAGCCAAGCAGCTGAGGTGTGGCTGCATGTGGTACACACCCACAGGCACTTACATGTATGCTTTCAATATGCAGGACACACAAGGCAAAACCTGAATTGTGCTGCTTTCCAGTGCTCTCCGTGGAGAGGGCATAACCTGACTCTAATGCTTTAAGAATGCCAAGACTTTAATCACCACCACTAGGCATGTGCTTTTAAATAAAATTTTGCTATTGATGATCATTAAATCAAGGGATAAAAGCATCTATCTAATCCTTATGAAAAATGTACTGTATTTGTTAAGTCTAGATTAGATCTTTGATCATCTTTCATTAGGCTTATAGCTTGATTATAAGCCAACTGCTATTTTTATTAATTTCATTATCCTGCTCCCTAGCCACCCCACAAAAGTTAGTCAGGTGATTATTTAATTCAGGGTTAAACAAGCAAGTAAGCAAACACTTGCTTTACAATATGCTTCTGAATGAATTCCTCATTAACTTGGGTGTAGAGGAGGAATTTCTAACTGACTCAAACTCTATATATAATAAATATTTTTATATAACTAAATAAAAATATTTGTATGGCCAAAAACACCATAAGCAAGAGATAAATGGCAAATTAGGAGAAAATATCTGCAACACACATCACAGAGCTAAAAGAAAAGTAACTTTGAAAACTGAGGGAAAAAATTACACAAGTTCTGCAGAGGAACAAGCTAGAGCCATGAGAAGTTTCACAAGATATAAAAATGGTCCTAAACATAGAAAAACATGTTCAACTTCACTCTAAAGAGAAATGCAAATTAAAACTACATTGAGGTATCATTTCTCACTCATCAGATTGGCATAGAAGTAAAAAAGTTGACAGCCAGTGAACAAGCTATGGAGACACAGGTGTCCTCCTATATTACTGGTGGGAATGAGAAGTGGTACAACCTCCAAAGAGGGGAATTGAGCAATAACAAAACTACCTTTGAACCAACAATCCCCCTTCTGGAACTTTTTTCAGAATATACATACCCCAAAATACAGTGTGTACAAGGTATTAATTGTAGCATTGCTTGTTAGCACAAATACTGCAATCTACATACATAACCAAGATTCACTGAATAAACCATGGTATGTACACACTGGAAAAAAAGAATGCAACTAGAAGAAAAAATGAGGACAATCTCTAGGAAATCTGCTTAGGATATATTAAGCAAGAGTATTTGTACTATGTTACCTTTTGTCTAAGAGGAAATAAACACAGAAAGGGTAACCTGAAGCTAATGAGGCCACTTACCTACAAGACAGAGGAGGATTAGAGTGGAACACAGGAATGGGGAGAGTGTACTTCTAAATATACTTTTGTGAATTTTTGTCTATACTGTTCATGTTCTACCTATTCAAAACACAAGATTATATGTAGGCATAATCTGTGCCACAAAATAGAATAGTTAAAAAAAAAAGCATGTCAAAGGTCACAGGGGCCTGCTTGAAGCAGGGGTCTCATTGGCCAAATCAGAAATGATCTCATCATCAAACGAATCAAAACAAGTAAAAACAGTAATAAATTATAGTCCACTGAGTAAAATCATGAGTTCGTACTGAAAATAAGCTAGCAAAACATGGGAGAAGGAGAAGTACTTCCTTATGCAACCACCACAATAAAAATGGACTTAGGCAAGAATTATCATTAGATGCCAGAAAGGGTGGGGGACAGAGTTTGATGAGGAGCAGATTTACATAGTCTCTAAGTATTTTCACACATTACTTATAAACCAACAGAGGAAAAATAGAAAAACCATGCAGTGGAGCAAATAGGAAACTTGAATAACAGCTGAACACCAACATGACCACAGTAAGAAGCAAACAGACATCACCTCTGGATGTGAGACCCTGAAAAGGACACATCCCTTGAGCAGTATTCTGCCCCCAAATGCATAACCTGAGTCTAATTAAGAAAAATGTTCAAACCCAAACTGAGAAAAATTAAATGACTAAATTAAGTGCCCTGACATCTGCAAAGATGTTGATGTCAACGTTATGAAAGACTGAAGAATTCTAACAGATAAAAGGCAACTAAGACATGACAACTAAACACAGTGTATGATCCTAGTTTGATCCTCTACTGGAGAAAAGAAAAACTGTATAAAGGACATTATTGGGACAAGGGACAAAACTGAATGTGGATGGTAGATAAAAATGTATCAGTAAGCAGTCTCCTGAACTTGGTAACTACACTGCAGCTATAAAAGAGAATATTTTCATTCTAAAAGCATATAGTAAGGAGTAAAGAGATTTTATGCATTCAACCTACTCTCAAATGGCTCAAGAAAAAGAAAGAGAAAAAAAGAATGATAGCGCAAACATGCAGCATGTTAAAATGGGAAAGTGGATAGAGTGTACATGAGTTCTCTGTAATAGTTCTGCAACTTTTTGAAAAATTATTTCAAAATAAGATGTTTAAAGTGGCTTCTGAAACGGCACATGCTGTACAATACCCGATGCCACCCTTTCAAAGATTATTTTGTCTCTTCTATTCAAAAACTTGAGATAATACACAACTTGGTTATTCAATTTGTATCCCACCTATTTTTGAGAAATAACTTTGAAACCACCATTTCTGATGTACCTGGTGTCAATGTCAGCTGCCTGGATTGTGTTGAAAAGCAATTCAGCAACACCCACTCCCTCAACATTGATCAAGTGAGGCTGAAATAAAGCTTCTGGTGCTTCAAATCTCTCTCCCCCAACTTTGATAATGCGGCCATCTGGGAGCTAGAAACCAAGAATAAGCAGGTATTAGTCAGCAAAAGATTTTAACGTTTCCCAATGTTCTCTAGAACACTAGTACTTTTAAACACATCTGCTCTATAACCAAAACCCCTATCAGTAAGATATTTCTTCTAAAATACATTTTTGAAAAAGAAAAAAAGGTAAAATACATTTACATAATTGCTTTATCATGGTCTGTTCTGCCTTTAAAAATGAAATGCCATACCCCCAAATATCAGGAGTATCTTGGAGAAATCACCAAGACTTGAGCACGTGATGTTCCACTGGTGTGATTTTACAGATATTTTTAAAATGTAGCACAGACACATTCAATTAAAAATTTTAAATAATTTCTTTCATCATATACTCTTTGAAATTCAATTTTGCCATTAAAACACTGTATCATGTGTGAAACTTCTGTTCAATTATTTAATCTGAAAAATGTTTCATGACCAAAAAAGTTTAAGGAACATTGATCTAGACTGCTTTTTATTAGGCAATTCTGTTATAGCCTACTTACTAGGACCCATTACATTTTAAATAATGAATAGATACAATTTTATTTTAAGCAACTAAGATTTAAACAGGTCATATATCATTACAGCATTACTTTGTGCAGAAAACTTGAGTCACTTCATGTTTATATTTAATTAAATGAAAAATGTTAATCTTTGACCACCTCACAAACTCACTGGATTCTGACTTAGGTAACATGCTAGTGTATGCTTGCATTTGACAGATTTCTAGAATCTGTTTTATATTAACATTTCTAACTGTTTTTATTTATAACAACATAATTACAATAATTATATTTAGACTCCAAAATTGACTTTTCAATACCACAAAATACCACAAAGTAAGTCTTTAAAACATTTACTTCCTATGTGCTATAATTGTTTACAGATATGTGCAATTACATTTTTCAAAAACTCCGGAATTATTTTAAAATGACAGTTTCATACATATCTGTGATATATAGAGCTTACACGAGTCAAATAGTTTAGTAACTCAGTCCTAAGTCTCATTACTTACAATTTCAAGTTAACATTTGTTTTGAACATCTCATTAAGAAAATACTAAGTCAGGAAAAGACTGCCACCTACTGAATTATTAAAGCAATACTATAGGATGATCACTTCCAAAAAATATGTTGCAAGAGAACACTAGTCCTGTGAAATGCTGAGGAGTTCTATGATCTAGTGAGAAATAGGTAGTATACTACACTTTCCAAGTCATACTGGCACATCAAAGGCTCTGAGAAGTCCTTCAGTAAAGTGAAACCCACTCTTCCCCAAACTTATTTGCCAATGTAAACCCCATTTTAATTTTTGTAAAATACCTATTAACATCTCAGGGAAATAACATTCTGTAAAACACATGCTGAAAAATGCTATTCCAGATATTAGAATCTCAACATCTCATATCTAATTATATCCTAAGGTAGAAAAGCAATTTATGATTCTTGACTTATTTCACATTATATGGTGTCTTAAAATAATTAAATTATAGAATTTTAATGTGGTCACACACATACATAACAACCCCAAACAAAAAGGCTAGATTCCAAGAAGACCCCCTTAAACACACACCAATAATCATGGCTGTCCACATCAGGTGTAACCGGAAAAACTTACCGTGTAAGACTCAACTAATACTGTGGTTTCTAAGGCCAGTTTCTGCTCTTGCTCAATATTATACCCGACATAACACAGTTTTTCTTTAATCATGCGAACAGTTTCAAAATCAGCAGAATGGTTGAAGGCATATCCTCGCAACAGAAGCAGCTGGTACAAAAAAAAAGCAGTCAATTCAATTCAATGAGTTCAAATCTGCAAAAGCTATTATTGCTCACTATCTCATATGAGTAACAAATACAGTGGACAGTGGGTCCTTAGCTCTCAATGAGTATTTCAGAAACAGGAATATTACTTGCCGTAAAAGGACTTCTACTTCAGTTTCACTTAGAAATTTTCCAGAGAATAACAATTAACAGTTCATGAAAAATAAATGGGCTAGAAATACTCCTAGGTCTTAGTTTTATCCCTAGCTTCTAGTATTATGTCTGACATAATTAGATGGGCAATAGCATTTGTTAAAAAAATAAATGATGAAGAGAAGTCAGCCTGCTGACAGGAAAAACCAACCACAACATGCATCATAAAACAGGACTTCTCATGTTAACAATTTTAAAAGATAAATCCCTTAATCCTTGTGTTTATGTTCAAGGGAGAACCTCTGGAAACTCCATTGGAGGTTACCTCAGACAGAATTATGGCCAAGGATGTGAGTATTGTAATTCTCGTTAATGTATCTATTATTCTTAATGAGACTAAAGGAACCCAATGTCAAGGGTGAGGACCTAATGTAACTCAGTTCACTGCACAGACATCACCCTAGAACAGAGGTTCTCAACAGGAGCACCGACACTTTGGATCTAGAATTCTGTGTGTGCGGACTGCCCTGTTCATTGTTAAGTGTTTAGTACTATTCCTGCACAGTTGTAACGAACAACCAAGGAATGTCTCCAGACACTGCAAAATGTCTCTGGGGGGCAGCACCACCTCTGGTTGAGAACCACTGACATGGAGAGAATATACCCACTACAGAATTCTGGTTATGGGCAATATTCTAAACTTTTTAAATATAAAAAGCTCATGTCTCTAAAGAGTGTTCTGTATACTTACTCCAGCAACATTTGTAAGAAAAATCTAACTAATTACATTCAAAAGTAAACTTGAAAATAGTAAGCACTTAAAAGCTGGATATATTCTATGAAAACTAAATATTAAAAAGTCTGGCACATCTGGACCCTTTTTTAAAATCTTTTTTTAAAATTAAGGTATCATTGATAAACAATCTTATGAAGGTTTTGCATGAGCAACATTGTGTTTTCAACATTCACGCATATTATCAAGTTCCCCCCACCACCCCATTGCAGGCACTTTCCATCAGCATAATAAGATGCTAGAGAGTTATTACTTATCTTCTCTGTGCTATATGGCCTTCCCCATGACCTACCTATATTGTGTGTGCAAATTATAATGCCCCTTAATCCCCTTCTCCCTGCCTCCCCACCCACACTCCCCAACCCCTTCCCTTTGGTAACCACTAGTCCCTTCTTGGAGTCTCTGAGTCTGCTGCTGATTTGTTCCTTCAGTTTTGCTTTGTTACTATACTCCACAAATGAGTGAAATCATTTGGTACTTGTTTTTCTCCGCTTGGCTTATTTCACGGAGCATAATACCCTCTAGCTCCATCCATATTGTTGCTAATGGTAGGATGTTTTCTTTTCATGGCTGAATAATATTCCACTAGGCATAGGTAACACATCTTTATCCATTCACCTACTGATGGACACTTAGGTAGCTTCCATACCTTGGGTATTGTAAATTGTGCCGTGATAAACATAGGGGTGCTTATGTCTTTTTGAATCTAGGATCTTGGTTTTTGAGGAACCTCCTTATTGCTTTCCAAAATGGCTGAACTAGTTTACATTCCCACCAACAATGTAGGAGGGTTCCCCTTTCTCCACAACCTCGCCAGCATTTGTTGTTTCATGTCATTTGGATGTTGAACATCCTAACTGGTGTGAGGTGACATCTCATTGTGGTTTTAATTTGCATTTTCCTGATTATTAGAGATGTGGAGCATCTTTTCATGTGCCTGTTGGCCACTTGAATTTCTTCTTTGGAGAACTGTCTGTTCAGATCCTGTGCATATTTTTTTTAATATAATTTATTTTGGTATCATTAATCTACAATTACATGTGCAATATTATGGTTATTAAACTACCCCTTCATCAGGTCCCCCCCACCAACCCCATTACAGTCACTGTCCATCAGCGTAGTGAGATGCTATAGAATCACTACTTGTCTTCTCTGAGTTGTACAGCCCTCCCCGTGCCCCCCCAACATTACATCTGCTAATCGTAATGCCCCTTTTTCCCTCTTATCCCTCCCTTCCCGCCCATTTTCCCCAGTCCCTTTCCCTTTGGTAACTATTAGTCCGTTCTTGGGTTCTGTGAGTCTGCTGCTGTTTTGTTCCTTCAGTATTTTTTCTTTGTTCTTATACTCCACAGATGAGTGAAATCATTTGATACTTGTCTTTTTCGGCTTGGCTTATTCCACTGAGCATAATACCCTCTAGCTCCATCCATGTTGTTCCAAATGGTAGGATTTGTTTTCTTCTTATGGCTGAATAATATTCCATTGTGTATATGTACCACATCTTCTTTATCCATTCATCTACTGATGGACACTTAGGTTGCTTCCATTTCTTGGCTATTGTAAATAGTGCTGCAATAAACATAGGGGTGCATCTGTCCTTTTCAAATTGGACTGCTGCATTCTTAGGGTAAATTCCTAGGAGTGGAATTCCTGGGTCAAATGGTATTTCTATTTTGAGTTTTTTGAGGAACCTCCATACTGCTTTCCAGAATGGTTGAACTAATTTGCAGTCCCACCAGCAGTGTAGGAGGGTTCCCTTTTCTCCACATCCTCGCCAACATTTGTTGTTGTTTGTGTTTTGGGTGTTGGCCATACTCACTGGTGTGAGGTGATATCTCATTGTGGTTTTAATCTGCATTTCTCTGATGATTAGCGATGTGGAGCATCTTTTCATGTGCCTATTGGCCATCTGAATTTCTTCTTTAGAGAAGTGTCTGTTCATGTCCTTTGTCCATTTCTTAATTGGATTATTTGCTCTTTGTCTGTTAAGGTGCGTGAGTTCTTTATATATTTTGGATGTCAACCCTTTATCAGATACGTTATTTATGAATATATTCTCCCATACTGTAGGATGTCTTTTTGTTCTACTGATGGTGTCCTTTGCTGTACAGAAGCTTTTTAGTTTGAGGTAGTCTCATTTGTTCATTTTTGCTTTTGTTTCCCTTGTCCGAGGAGATGTGTTCAGGAAAAAGTTGCTCGTGTTTATATTCAAGAGATTTTTGCCTATGTTTGTTTCTATGAGTTTGTGGTTTCGTGACTTACATTCAGGTCTTTGATCCATTTCAAGTTTACTTTTGTGCATGGAGTTAAGACAATAATCCAGTTTCATTCTCTTATATGTAGCTGTCCAGTTTTGCCAACACCATTTGTTGAAGAGCCTTTCATTTCCCCATTGTATATACACGGCTCCTCTATCATATATTAATTGGATCTAGGCCTGTTTTTAATCAACTATAATTAATTAGCTATGTGTGGTTTTGTGGGAAAGAAAAGGCAACCCAACGGAGATTGCGGCCTTTAATGTATGCCTGTCCAGAGAGGTTTTACAGCAGAAAAGCTGCGAAGGTAGTCAAGGAAGTTTCAGGGTCCCCTCCATCCCTGAAATACCTCTCTACCCACTCCTCGGGAATAGCAAATGTAATTATGTAATGATGCATTCTTATTAGTATGCCAGAGATCATGGGTATCAGTCTTACACGGATTTTACATGAGTAAATGGAGCAGCTGGCCATTTTTCTAGTGGTGCAGATTTGCTAGAATCCTAAGATGATACATTCAATTTTGTGTTAGGTTGGTAAATACAAACTGTAAAATCTATTTTCTCTCTCATACCTTGATAAGATACCTGGTAATATCCCTCCCAGCAATATCCAGTCTCCTGGTAAGATGAGGGAGAGAAAAGCCTTCATATACCGGACAAATGTGGGTTACACCATCTCCAGAGTCCACCACTACTCCAGTCAATAAACCTGTATAAGAACCATAAGATTTTAAATAAAAAGCCAGATCAGAAAAATCAAAGCCAGTATTTCTTTATTGTTTATTTGTACTACAGTGTATTTCTAATGCATAGACATTAAAGTCAGTGTTCTACATGTCCTGTGTGAGACTTTTAGTCTAATCATGTGTTACCCCAGGAGATGGGAAAAAACAGACCCTGAGACTTAGGACTGAAAAACACAACATGCTCTTAGAGCTTACACAATTAAAAAAAAATTTCCTAACTTAATCTTGATTCCTGAATTCCCTTGAAGTGAAAATTTCTAAACCATTATGGGTAACTTTAATGAAAACCAATGTGAAAGGTAAATATTACACAAGCGGACAGTCAATCTGTTGAAATAATCTAGTTCTTTATTATTATTTTTGTCATACAGTATATTTAAAACTATGTTGTTTTGGAAAAATTCCTGTTGGTACTAGATAGCTAAAAATTTCAGGACAATTAATCTGAGATGGTCAAAGGATTACTTCAACTATTCACCAGAAACCTTACAAGAAAAGATCAACAAAGAAGCTGCCTTGTTTCCTACAAGTGCTATTTAAAAGAATAATGGCTGCAAAAGTTAGTGCTTTCATCTTTTGTATGAGGGTTAATTCAGAAAACAAAACACACAAACAATAAAAACCCTTTTTCTAACTCACATTTTCTAACAGAATATTTTTTAAGTCTAATAATGTTTGTAACCAAAAAAATTTTAATCATAGTGTGCATTATCTATGACTTGCATTACTTCATCATTTGCCCATCCCTGAACAGATTCTCTTCTCACTCTTAATACAAACTTGAATACACTATAGTATCTAATTGTAACAATTTATCTCTGAATACATTTATTCAAACTACCTCCTTTTGTAGGTGATATAATCTTTCCATGATTGATGCTGTAAACTTCATAAAAATCATATACTGTCTTTTAATGTCACATTCTTTTCAACAGGAGACTTTCCATTGCAAAAAAAGAGGAACCCACAACATCATTAATTCAAAAATACCCCTAATAATATCAACTAAAGCAGGGATTTGCACTTTCCAAACACAGATTCCCATTCAACCTATTTTCTACTCCTCCCACCAGTTTACATACTGGCCTTTCCTTGTTAGACATGTGACCCATTTCTATTGTCACATGCTTTTGTCACTGGATCATCCATTCTTTCCACTTCAAGTCCTATGGATTCTGTAAGGCTCAATCTAGTTCTTACCTTTTTCATTTATACCTTCCCCAAGCACCCAAACCTCCAGCCCAGTTCTCTCAATCCTGTCTGTACCATGCAGTCAAACACACCATCCTAAATCACCATGTCATTTCTTTTATTGAAAAATCTTCCTTGGCTCCAAATGCTTCCTACATTTTTGTTGTTGTTGTTTAACTGGTAGTATCAGCCACCTTGTTTAGGAAAACTTTACTAATAGCTAAGAGTTCCTGATTAATACTATTGGACTATCTTTTCTTAAAATTAAGGATTTAACAGTTAAACAAAAATAGCTAAAGATCAGAAATTAAGAGAGCATATCTTCTCACTGGACAGAAATAAGTTTATCAATATTGCTAGAAAAATCTGTTAAGATAACTTCATTGAAATATAATAAAAAAAAATCCATTTCAACGGAACTGTCCCATCCATCCCCACCCCTTCACCAGTTTCAAAACTTTAGTATTTACTTTTAGAAGTTCTAAAGTAACTTCTGAAAAAAGTTTTTCAATGAAATAAAATTACCTAGATACAGACAAGAACTCCTTGTAAAGTAACAAGTAATTTTTGATTCCTTCTTCAAAAGAAAAATTACAGCTGAACTGAAATCACCTTAAAGGCAAGGAGACCATGCCTAGCTTACTCACTGCCATATCCTCTGTACTAAGAGTGCAAGGCACATGCCACACTTGTTGAATAAATTTAAAAAGGCTAAAATTTAATGCCAAGTATTTTCTAAATATCTAGATGTAGTACTAAAGACAGTTTAAAAATCCAGGATATAGTTTTACTGGAATTAGATGGATCACCATGATATTAAAGCTTGTTTTGTAAGCACTCTGTCATACACACTGCCTGAAGTACTAAGGCTCAGGTGTTACCTCCATCAGAAACTTTCTTTGATGTGCTGAATCAAAATTATCTATTTGTGTATCTTTTCCCCAGAAGACTCTAAATTCCTTAAAGGGATCTTTACATTTCAAGTGCCTAACACACACTGTGGCCCACCCCCATCAATTTTCAGTAAGACCATCAGAATATAAAGAGCTCTCCCCACCTGGCCAGTATTTTATGCCCAATACACAAGAAGGCAGTTACTAATGGCAGTACCAAGAAAACAGCAGTTTTCTCCATTCAATCCACCTCAAAAGTTATGAAGGCACTCTGAAATGTCTGTCTTCTCCTTTGTATTTAATCTGTCATATATTTAACAAGCATAATTTTACACTATCATTTCTGAATCTGTGTATTTTTTTTTAACCCTGACAATTCTAAGGATAAATTCCATGTTCATTCTCCACTGCATAAAAAATGTTTACTTTAAAATAGCCTAAAAGAGGGAGCATCCTACTTTTAAAAAAATTGAGAAGTCTCTCTTTATCTTAAGTCCTTTACTTTTAATAAAGAAATAAAAATGTGTGAGATTATTTGACAAATTTTAGATATTATGGAAATGTTTGAATAAATATGTAAGTATTGTGATTTTCCAATTTGATACTGAAAAATCAAATTCCTTTGACATAAAAAAGTTAAGCTTTACCTCATCACCTACCTTGAGCGTACAAAGTCAGAACTGCCTGGATTGCTACATAAACGCCAGAAAATTGGTAAGTTTCAAACATTACCTGAAAATGCAAAAGGAAAGAAAAAATATTGCTATTTAGAAAGTGTGTAACATTGACATGCTTTCTTGCTGGTCACAGAGTGGATAAGTTGCTCAGAACAGAATCAAGGGGCCTAAAAGAGTCCTCCATTCACTTCAGCTGTTTTAGCCTCTATTAAAGTCCTGCTGTCACAGAGGTCATTTTGGGGACAGAAATCTGGATACACACATACATCCCTAAACATTTCATAAATGCTATAAAGCAAAGATTTCTGAGTGTTTTAGTTAATGGCTAATTACAGTGAAAGCTTTCCACATCTCAACAAGCCTTTCTTATATCCCTTAAGGAAAAAATATTTTAATTCAAAGACAAACTACAGAAATTGTCTAACTGCTGACCCTACCACCCCACTCCTCCAATCTGGGCCAAGATTATGGCTCTACCTACAACAGTTAAAAAAAAAGTAGTAAAGAAGGGCAGGAAGACAGAAATAAATGCAGCCATGACTGAATGTTGGCAGACATAGAAACTGCTTAGCTGCTGAGCACCTTCCTACATGAGCCAAGGCATCAGCCCCACCCTCCACCTGAACTAACGGGAGTGAGGAGTTCCCTGGTGCTTTCTCTGTCACAACCATCCTCATTCTCTATAGTCCAGGCTGGCTGGGAACATCCTGCAGGATTTCTTCTGTCATTTACAGTGAGTAATTCTTGACTGGCAGGACTGACTACCACTATGAATATCCAGATATTCAGAAATCTTACAACTGACATGTGAATTAAATAGAGAATTAAATACAATTTAAATTTTATAACTCTGAAATATCTATTAATCTGTTAAGTCACTAGATATTGTAGGTAGTGTTCTATTCCACCATCCTTTATTCCTCCTCCACAGGGAGAAAAATGGGAAAGTACTGCTATATTTTCATTAATCAACTTAAAAGTCTGTTAGAATTTGTTTTTATTCACAAGACCATTAACAAGTATTATAGTACTAAAACAACTTTCTGGATGAGATTAAAGTAGGCGATTATTAGTCACAGCAAATTTGCATTCACAAGTAAAAAGGAGTATTTAAAATAAGGAGAGACTGAAAACAAATCCTTCCATTTGCAACAACATGGATGGAACTAGAGGGTACTATGCTCAGTGAAATAAGCCAGGCAGAGAAAGACAAGTATCAAATGATTTCACTCATTTGTGGAGTATAAGAACAAAGCAAAACTGAAGGAACAAAACAGCAGCAGACTCACAGAACCCAAGAATGGACTAACAGTTACCAAAGGGAAAGGGACTGGGGAAGAGGGGTGGGAATGGAGGGATAAGGGGGAAAAAGGGCTATTACAATTAGCATACATAATGTGGTGGGGTGGGGGTGGGGGTGGGGTGGGGTGGGGTGGGGGTGGGGGTGGGTGGGCTGAGGGGATACTAGAAAGGCAGTATAACACAGAGAAGACAAGTAGTGATTCTATAACATCCTACTACACTGATGGACAGTGACTGCAATGGGGTATGTGGTGGGGATTTGATAATGGGGGAGTCTAGTAACCATAATGTTGCTCATGTAATTGTATATTAATAATAGCAAAAAAAAATTCATAGGAAAGAAAAGTACTTGGAAGTGAAATTCGGCCAATTAAGAGACAGGACAAAATTAAGACTTTAAAAATTAAGAGGTCTTGGTAAAAGGATATGTGATGATTATTGAATCCATTTGCATATAGAATACTAAAAAAAAAAATGAGAGACCTTAGATCGCAGTTATACCAACTCTTGTCATTTTCACAGATTAGAAGAAAAATGGGTCCTTGTCAAATAGTGGAAGAAACATCCAGCTATAATGTCATCACATTGACTTTTTATCTGAAAGAAAACTTGGTTTTTATTCTGGCAGTGTTACTTTCCGAAAGAGGTTTCCATATGTAGGAACCTTTTTAGTTTAATGCAATAATATCCCTGCATTCTGACTTTGTAAATGCACTGCTAGGAATAAATAGCAATTACAAATGACTACTTATTCATCACAAAGTATTAGTGGCTGTGTAAAATGCATTAAAATATGAACTAATACTACAGAGCTCATCTTTCCATTTTAGGAGTGGCTAGGAGGAAAAAAAAGTAATCAAATATGAACCACAGAGATGATATGGATTCTCTAACTAAAGCCATGATCTCAAATTTTTAAAACTTAATACAAAAATTGAGTTTAATCCAGACTTAAAACTATTGTTTAACAATAATCTCTTCTAGACCCGTTCCAAAATTAACATCAACATCTAAACTTGGTCAGAGTAGAACAAGATATTTTCATGACTAGCGTCTGGAAAGCTACTAAAACACAAAAAAGTTATTAAAAGTTTCTACCTCCTATCTAACAGAAATGAAAGAAACCTTGAGAAGTTATTTATCTAAACTATTAAGGACAGAGACTTCTTGCTTTCTGTCACTGCCTTTTTATTTATTTTAGATTAAGGTATCATTGATATACAATCTTATGGTTTTTACAACATTCACCCATATTATCAAGTTCCCCCACATACCCCATTGCAGACACTGTCCATCAGTGTAGTAAGATGCTATGGAGTCACTACTTGTCTTCTCTGTGCTGTGCTGCCTTCCCCATGCCCCACTCCCCCCTACATGATGTGTGTCACTGCCTTTTTAATCTTTTATTAGCTTCTCCAATCTCCCTGGTCCTTAGCCTTCTCACCACTTTATACTCTCATTTCTTTGGTGAGCCAGATTATCTATATTCTGAAGACTCCCAAGTTATCTCCAGCATCAGACTTTTCTCCTAAACTTAACCATACACACACACACACACACACACACACACACAGTTTCCTGTGCTACCCAAAAGTAGAGTGTTCACATGAAATCCTTCGTAAAGACAAGATGTCAAAAATCAAGGAGGTAACTACTGATTATTTATATGGAAAAAATCTTCAGCATGCCCAGACCCCCCAAAAAACCTCTCTTAGGCTTTTCTGATTCCCTAAGGCACATCTTGCTAATGGATGCACAAAATAAATTGAGATGAAGCACAGACCCCAACAGATACAGTTCAAAGCTATGGTGGCTTAATGCTGAGTCACAGCTCCTGGGAAAGGAGCTCAGCAGTGCCACTCCCACTGCCCTGGGTGCACCTTGCCCCTATGCTACACTGAACACTAGTTTCACTGTTCACCTTTATTCGTAAAAGCAAAAATCCGCTTCGGATTTCTTTTGGTAAGCAAAAGCAGGTACTAATGTAGCCCTTTCATAAAAGCTCAGTGGCATAAGAACTTTTGAAAAGAAGGGGATACCTGTAACCATCCACTTGACATTTTTGAATGCCTGATCCATTCCCACCCCAATCCTAACTATCCTACTTATCTCAGTCTTTTTCCATCTCAGTGGATGGTAACCTACCCTCCAGATGATCAAGCCAAAACCTTTGAAGTCATCCCTGACTCCACCCTCCAATACTCCTATCTACTGTAGAAAATTCTCTGGCCCTACCTTCAAAATAGATCCACAATATGACCACTTCTCACTACTTCCACTGTTATTACTTTTAAACCTAATCTTCTTCATCTTTTGCCTAGATAACTGAAAAACATTCCAAACTGCTCTCTCTTCTACCCTTGCCTCCTTATGGTCTATTCTCAATACAGCAGCCACATGAGCATGTTCCTTCCCTATTACAGCCCTTCATTTCACTTGGAGTATTAGTTTAATTCCCTACAGAGCTGACTAGGCCCTAGATGATCTGTCTCCATTATTTCTCATCTCCCACACGGCTTCCTTGCTGAGGCTAATATATCTGGCTTGCCCCATTTTAAGAACTTTACACTGGATGCTCTGTGCCTGGAATGCTCACCCCTGACATATCCTGGCTAACTTTCCTTACTTTTTGTTTAAACATTACCTTCTGTGGGGTAAATGGAAGTTTTCACCCAGAATTTCCTGCCTAGCCTTAGTGCATTTGCATACCAATGGATGTTTACCAGCCTCCAGTTGATCCAGAGTAAGGGGTGGAGAGAAAACAGCTATAATCTCATCCCCTCCATTCCTGGTACCTAACTGGTCTGGTGCCCATCACCAGGTACCTGCCCATGGTGTTCCTCCCAGAAGGGGTGGGCAACCACGGGGGACTAATGGACCAACGGGCTGGCTAGCAAACCCAAGTGAGAAACAAACCCCTTTAACTCAACCTGCCCTTCCCCTTGTCTGACTGTGGTTTCATTGGATTCACAGGGAACTTGTCCCAGGCAGTGAACTCCCTGACTCCCGGGGCTACACCTTTTCAAAGAGGCCTGTGAAAAATGCAACCTCCCCCCACTCTGCATTCCTTTTAACCTGTTTTTTTCCCCCCTTAGCATTTATTATCTTCTGAAAAACAATTAACTGGTTTTCCCCCCACTTTTTTGGTCTGTTTTCCCCTTCCAGAATGTAAGCTCCATGGCAGC
The DNA here is from genome assembly GCA_032199065.1 of Smutsia gigantea. Taxonomy (NCBI): domain Eukaryota; kingdom Metazoa; phylum Chordata; class Mammalia; order Pholidota; family Manidae; genus Smutsia; species Smutsia gigantea. The sequence goes on from JAVSCE010003775.1 coordinate 52,300, forward strand.
AGGATTTTGTTTTATGTACTGACATGTCCTACTCAGAAATAATGACTAGCATATAGTTAGGTGTTCAATAAACAGGATCTGGGGGAAAACAACAATTATTTTTACTCCCTTTATCCTTAACAATGGTAAGACAAAAGAAAGAACACTGGTTTTAATATCACATCACAGAAACATATATGCACATCCATCTAAAAACTTACCTCCACAATTTTCTCTCTGTTTTTGGTTGGGTTCATGGGAGGTTCTGTGAGTAAGATTTTACAATTTCTGGTATCTATGTTAAGTTTCTCTGGTCCAAATGTATAGTCCCACAGGTGTTTCATGTCATCCCAATTTCGTACTATGCCATTTTCCATAGGATAGTTAACTTCTAACATTGAACGTAATTCACTTGCTTCATCACCAACCATAAGATCCTAGAAAATTATAATACCAAACCTTCAGACAAAATTTTTGCATAAAACACCTTCAGAAAATATGTTCCCATGATATTTTGGAAAACTTGGGTAAAATTAATTTTAATCTTTCTGGCACTTTCAAACAGTTCTTCATTCAACAAGTTAAAAATATTTTCTTTCAACAACAATCCCTTGCTAAGTTTAATCATGAATAATACATTTTTATGTACAATGTATTTTAAATCAATAAATTGACCTTACCTTTAATATATATGTTTCCAAAAGAAGAGCATTAGCACAAATAAACCCCACATTTTCATATTTTGGAGGGTTTTGTATGAGGTTTCATCTGTTTCTTTTGCTCAAATGTTCAAAAAATAAGGCCTGTGATATGTGAAATAGCACATGAGGGGAAAAAACTTGTAGAAAAATGCTCCATGCATGCAGCACATTATTTTGTACTATATATCAGAATGGCAAGTGCAAGTACTATAAGGCATAATGAAAGAAGCAAAAAATAAAATGATTATTTATTACACTTTAATAATGCATATATGCACCACATAACTTGTAAATTTCACAAACTTCTACCTACATGTACCTAAATTAGAACTGAAGTAAGTTTCTATATATGCTTCACCAAAATGAATGAATGAGAATTTGCAGATATACAAAAAATTAATGAACAGGGAACAGTTCTTTAAAATTATTTCATGAATAATGTTTTCAATCTTAAGGTGTAATACTGGTAACCTATGCTCTCACAGACTACCCACAAGTGTTGTCTCCAATGAGAGCATACTTAAGATGACCCACATTTGAAGAGTCAAATTTTGTATGTATAATAAGACTAATGAGGTCCTAGAATTTAAACTTATTTTGGAAATCAGCTAGTCAAGATTTAAATAATCCTAATTTCTACATATATTGATGAATTTAAAAAAAGCCATTATCAGAAATAGCTAGTATTTGGTACAAACCTCAAGTTTAAAACATGGGAAATGGAAACAAACAGCAAAATTAACATAAGATGTCTTAAAACAGAGGCTTAAACATGTATGTGAGTTTAAAACTTTAAAAAACAATTTGAAAAGAAGATCAGAGATAAACCAGGGTGAGAACTGTATTAAAAAAAGATTTCTGGAAAATCATCTGAAAGCAACAACAAAAATGAAAAAGCAAAGCAGCTACTAGATACATTCACTGAAACTTCTCTGTTGCAACTGATTTTTATATACAGTTAATTTATAATTCAATACTCCAATTTCTTAAATAGCAACTGTTCAGAATGATCTAGTAGGGAAATGCAAAATGAAAAATCTGTATTTGTGAAAACTAGTTAAGAACATGCATAAGTTGAATTATTCAGGGAGAAGTATACCGATACTTTAAAATACATCAAAAACGATGGATGGATGGACAGACATGGGATATTATTAGTATAATAAATATTAATGTTATAATCTATGTGATGGGTATATGGGTTTCACTGTAAAATTCTTGCAACTTAGCTGTATATTCTAATACTTCTTAATCAAATGTTAAGGGGAATTATCTAAATCTCCAAGCATATATATTACTTTTAGCCATTAACAAATGTAATTCAATACACACTTTGTTACTTACTTTCCTCTAGAATGTATCTTTGTGTTGTAGGAGGTAATAGATTATATATAATTAGATGGTTTATATATAATCAATACACATTCACAGCTACATTACAACAAATTCAGAGTAAGTCTAATATGATTTCATCCGAGTATTTATTTTTATTCCATGCAAGAATATGTCTGACTCAATGCCAACTCAAAATAAAAGCCTCATGTATCTACTTCTAAGACATACATACTACAAAGGATTAACTGAAAGAATCATCTGGCATTGAGTATCTTAGCATCCCTCTGAACAAAGAGGACTTTTTAAATGGAAGAAATGAGTATTAACCTATTAGATTAGTGCCAATATTCTCAAGTAGCTCAAGCTACCTAATTCAAAAATTTAACCATATCTAAAATTTTAATTAAAAAATACTAAAACATATAACCTTCTCTAGAACATTTCAACTTCCCCAAACCAAAAATATAAGTATTTTATGTAACTTGCCATCATACCTCGGAACCAAGTTATAAGACATCAGATTAGGCCTTAGATTTTTACCACCACATCCCTGGACCTCAAGCCTAAACCATCACCTATTACCTGAAAGAATGAAAAATTACAGTAACTGTCTGAGATGCTGTTTCAAAGGTATTTATATTTTATAAGAAGCAGGCAGTGCAGATTATATTTGCCAAGAATCATTTTGACCAATGTCACCTCAAACTGTAAAACAGAGCAAACACACTTTAAAACCATAATTAAATCGCTAGAAGGAAATTCCATAAAAACCATGTTAATTAAGCCTACCCGGTTCCACAAGTATACAATTTTCTAAATCTCCTTAGAATTTTAAACAAATGCATGATCTTTCATTTAGGATAAATTTAGGAATTTCCACTTTTAAATGTTTTTGTTTATTCAAAAGAAAACCCCACAAAGTTATTGTTACTAGTTAAAATATGTATCAGTAGAAATGGAGTCATCTTTGTCAAAGCTGCTTACAAATAATACTAAAAACAAACTTGAAAAACCTACTACAGAAGCACTTAGACTATCAGAGAAATATCTGGGATGCACCCAGTAAGCTTCTAGTTCAAAATGAAAAGGCACCACATAATGGCATTTATTTAGGAGGAAAATTCGTTGTTTATGGAAAAGGCTTACAAGACTTTCACCTTTTCTTTCTCTATCCTCACATCTTGTAAAATCTGCTCACCAATAAGGATGATATAGGAAGTAAGTCAAACTCTTCCCCCCATTTACTATCTATAGTTCATTTACATATTAAAATTTTTCACAGCTTATTAAATATACATATATTATACTAGATGCAAAAATATACACAGGCTATGATAGGCAATGTTGAATTTAACATTGATCAATAAAGTAGATTTATCCAAATGTAAAGCTTCACCCCAATTTTCTGTATCACATATATCCTAAATAAAGCCACTAAGTTTTTCATATTATGCACACCACATTCCATTTTAATTATAACATTTATCTACAAGAAACACAAGGAAAACAATTCAAAACTATGTGAGTAATTAGTTCTGGTTTGGTCCATTGTATGCAATCAGGGAAGTAGAGGACTTAATTAGTTGCTACCAAATTGAAGCAATGAAAAAAGTTAAAAATCAAAGTACTTAAAATTAAAATATGGAATTACCCCCCTCCCCAATACTAAAGGGACACAAAACAACAACTACTGTCCCACCAAGCAAAAGTGGAAAACAAACAGAGAGCATGTGTGTAACCTCACTTACCATCTTTTTGTTATTCTACTTCAACAGGTCAAGAAAGGTGAAGAGAGAGAAGGTAGAAGTAAGAGTCAGAAAAAGGCCTAAATAAAATCCTCACTGAAATTTTGAAACACACAAGCAATAGAGACAAATTAGGTCGAGGTCAGATGCAGTACTACTATATTTTACGGAGTTAATAATTAGGGCCAAAGTAACATGGACAGTTATTATTTCTGAATGAAATTAACTTGTTAAACAATTTAAATTTCTAGTTTTTAGTCTACCACATTTTCACTAACAAGACACAAAATTTGTAAGTCAATCTACTAGGCATAGGAATTCCAAAAAGTCAAGTTTCTTTAACTCATTACTAAATTTAAGAACCTTAATTGAGGTAAATGATAATAGAAAAGATCTAGCTGAGTAGGTAGAAGGTTAAATTTAGTAGTCAGGTTAAATTTGACACAGGTCTCTTACTGTTTTCTATAGTCTACTAAGAGCCCCTAAAGTCTACTGTATTTTTGTACAACTTGATTTGGAAGACCAAATTAACTCATAAGACTTAAAAGGCTGAGCAGATTGAACAGAACTGAGCCAGCAGAACACAGAACGACAAACCATGCAAGCAAATGCTACCGGGGAATTTCTTAGCAAAAACATCTTAACAGACTATTGGCTAGTTTCATTTCTATCACCTGGCCTTAAAAAACAAGAAAGTTGGGGGTGAAAAGGTATGTAAATTACTTGTGCCTATGCTGGAAACTAAAAAATGGCTGTATGTGATGTATCTTAATACCACAAAACTATTATCCATAGGGCATATAAAGAGCCATTCTTCTTTAAAAGCCTGATACTGAATAAAAAGTGACCTCCAACATCAAAAAAGCTTACCCTTGTCACTATTATTAGCTATGTTTTAAGTCAAAGTTCATTTAACATTGAATTTAATCAGAAAGTTCACAAAAAGAGAATAAAGAATCCCATAAATTTCCCAGAAGACCCTAAAAAAACTACTCTCATGTTGAATGTCTCATCTGATGTAACATAACAAAGGCCAGAATCTTTCAACATTTTAAGTCTTTAAAAAGTTAACACAGAACCTAAGCTCCAGTTATATTTTTATTCATTGTACAACTCAATTCTCTAGTATAAACAGCAACTACTACCTAGCTAATAGCTATCTCTATCACCTATTAACCCCATTTCCTAGGTATCTCAAACAAATGTCCCCAAGAGGTATACCCTAACTCAGGTTTCAAACCACTCATAATCTAACAGTTCGCTGAAGTCTTGTCAAAGACTGTCCAGATAGGACCAACAATGTTTACTTGTTCACAAATTCAGTAAAAGAGCCCCTAAAGTCTATTGTATTTTTGTACAACTTGATTCCTAGGCCACCTGAAGAATTTAAGTCAACTGGTGACCATTCTTTTGCTTATTCAATCTTTCTTCAAAAATATTGTAACTCTCACTTGATTTCCAACCCATTTAACATGGGAGAAAAATCCATCATCCTTAACATACAGTCTCTCATGTTAGACACTCCAAGTAGGCAATGACAACCTCCCCTGTCTCTCTCTATGGGAAGGCAAGTAATGCAAAAAGGCCAAATAGACTTTGCACTGAAAGGCTTCCTCCTGCACATTATGGAATTATATTGGTGCAAAAAGAACCAGTAATATTTACATCCTGTGATTTCCTCACTCGCTATATAGAAAAGTAGGGGGATCAGGCCATGAGAACATGGAAAGGAGAAGTTGTAAATAAATCCCAAAGAGACACTAATATATAATGACAAAATATACGGAATTGAAAGACATAAAACTACCAGGCTGATTTTGTTTTTAATTATATTATATAATAGGACCTTAAGTCACTAACACACTATTCACAGCAATATAAAATCCTAGTAAGTATTTTACTCCATTCAGAGCATAATGGCATCAGGCTATAATTAAAAAGTTCAGTTAAGTTTTTGTGCCTTTCTCAAGTGTTGATATAAATTTAAAATATAAGAAATTCTTCCTCTTTGTTTTTCATGGCATCATATTTTAAAACTACTTAATTCAAAGAACACACCTCACAGGCTTTTATCCTCATTTACCGATAAATAAAATATTACCTTGATTTCAATGTTTCCCACTTTGGTGGTTGATCTGATAATAGGTCTTCCAACCAAAGCTGGGAAGATGTGTTCTGGAAAATTAGAGCCTGCATATCCACACTTCACAAACTGGAAGAGAACAGTAAAAGAGGTTTAGTGTCAAGCTATTTACTATATCCATTTAAAAACAGTATCTGAAAAATACCACTCTGCATTTATACAATATTTTGAACTTTGGTACTCTCCAATTACCCAAAGTAGTTGCCCAATCTACCATATATTCCTTTTATTTCCTTTATGTCATCAAGTACTCCAGGAGTTCACATTTATTTACCAGTTAACTGCTCATTTAGTGCCTAAGGGCACCCACTACAGGGAAAGCCTCAGGAGAGCAGAGAGCTGAGTTCACATAGGAGCCCAACGCCTCAAAGAGGTCCTGGCACACACAGTGATTAAAAGTGGGGAGTGGACCAATTTACTCAACAAATACTAAGTATTTTTAGAAGAAAATGTTAACGACCAGAACTAAACCTTCAATTCTAAAGCAAGGCTTACATTCATCTCTGGCAATTCACTTAAGCAACCTCCTTTTCCAAAATGGGAAATTAAAATGGCACCTGAACTAGCATCAGATTAGAACTATACATTTATTAGGTATTTGTGCCTATTTACATTTTCACATTTAGATAAACATATTCAGGAATACCAAGTAACATAATTTCATATATTCAGATAGTGTACTTCTCCAGTGAGGGCACATCATTGATCACTGATTCTGGTAATACTTTCATTGTATGCATTAAAACTGATACACTAGGAGATATAACAACTATAATAAAACTGAAAATAGAACCATGGGGTTTTAATTATTATACCAATCATACAGTCTGTTTAGTCTTATTTAGAGCAGGCACTGCAAAGAATTAAAAACTTCAGGGTAGGAGGAAGAAGCTATATAAGAGAGGAAATAGAATCATATTCTCTACCCTGGCCTTAACAAGTCTTTATTTAAGCTGTTACACTGTGCAAGGATTTCTGTGTCTACTGATTAATCCTCCCAAGTAACTAAACAGTGCCTGGCACATTTAAGTGTATATTAAGTGACTGACCATTAAATATTAATAGTTTTGCTGATGACTTGAAATTTTACTATGATTATTTTAATATAGAGAATATGTTTATTATTGGGAGAAAGTCTATTGTTCCATGGCTCCAGGCACCATACATCCGCTTAAAAGAATTAAGGAGAAAAACAGTTATCTGAATGTCATGTGTGACAGCAGTAACAGAGCTGGACAGAAAACATTACCCTACCCCTTGACAGAAAGCTACTATGTACAAGGACTGTTTTATTGATGTGGGGTAAAACTTAGCAACCAACTTAAACTTACTGACTTTTGACTAACCCTTCAAAATACAGTTTTTTTATTTCAAAGATCTCTACAACAAACTTGTTGGAAATGATGCTGACATTTAATTATACATAGACTAGAACTTTCTGCCATCTAGAATTTCAAGTGTTTTATGGATAGAATGTTTTAAATATAATAAAGTCATGACCTAAGTAGATTAAAGCTACTTTAATGAAAAATCTGCTTGAAATAAAGTTGTTTCATATTCCCAGTACCACCTGAATTCCTAGCCTCTCAGTTTGTGTTTAATGTTTTAGAACCTACATAAAATATACTGTTCAGATATGTTTTCTTCCCAACCCACAAAACCTAGTCCTGGTCAGTTTATCACTGAGCCACCAAGGTTGGGGTGTTTTTAAGGAATAGCTACTCATTTCTAAAACTAAAACTATGATCCTATTCTTACTGGATTACCTTTGAGGCAAAAGTTAGTTTGCTATGATGGCACACCCAACAGACAGCCTGCTTGTTCAGACCTACCTCTCCATTTGAAGAGTGGTTGATAGTAAAGAACTACAATATACTTCCTACCCTGAAAGAATGTTAAAATAAGCAGAATTCAGAAGCACTAGTCCATTTTTCCACAACGTCTTCTCAAATAATTTATCACTGTGACCCAGGAGTTGTTACAGAGGAAAAGAATGCTAATAATTTTCTAATAAATTTAAAGAAAAAGGAGAAAAACCTCACACTCTTCTCTTCTAAATCATAAACTCTCTTTGTCCTTAAGTCAAAATCCAGCTCATTTGATATGAATTGAAATGATACAAAAGGTCAGAGAATCTCTTCCCACTATTATCCCAGCCAATCCCAAATTTCTACATAAATAAAATTTGCCATGATCATCAACCTAACAATATCATTAGTCATAATTTACACATATATTCCAAACATAGAAAGCAAACACTATATGGTTATTAAATGTTTACGTTTACCTCAAAGTAATGTAAATATAAGGACACTTGGATCAAAAGGGTCCATTCACCAGGCTGAAAATGCTCACTTACACGGGTATAAATGTTTTTAAAGAAAATTATAGAATGAACGACTGGAAAAAAACCTACCAGTTTGCAAGGGCCATTGTCAGCATATTAAATGTACCTAAATGAATTAAGCGAGAAATTGTAACAGAAGCTGGAGATGGGAGAAGCCTGGATGGGACAACCTGCAAATATTGACATAGCTCTCTCCTTATTCTGAGCCATACACACTTAGAAACATGTAACACAGCAAATCTGTAAATAATCACATCAATGTTTACTTACTATGATTGTTCAGGTGAGTAATTTGTATCTTAAAATTCTTGTTTAAGCATTTTTTAAGAGATAAAATATTTGCAAAGTGCGTAAGGTAAGAAGACAAAAATCGAGAACCTCTGAAACTATACAAAACAATTGTAAACCTACTTGTCCTGTGCTTCACAAAAAACCTCCAGAAATTTGGCTTCAATTCAAATTAAAGATATCAATCACTTACTAATGAAATTACTTACTCTGCTTAAGCAGTAGCTTACTGTGAACATGCTGCTACAATAATTCTGTGCTAGCACTCTTACCAGGTACTGCATACTCGGTCAGAATGGCAACAGCTGCCCTTTATCACATTATTTCAAAGGTGAAGGCATTAGCAGTTATAATAACAAGAATATAATTAAAATCTTTTTCTCAATAATATAAAACAAATAGACAATGTGGTATTTCCTTTCCTGCAAAACATCAATATTAAAAAAAAATACCTAACCATGATGTGATAAAATACAAAGAAAATACTCTTCTCCAAACTACCCACTTGGTATTATTTTAATCCCTGAGAAAAACCTCCCCCACTCCAATCATTTTAAGGCTTGGTGACTTAGTCCCCTCATTGTGTGCAATAAGGCTGCGCTTAACAAATAGATTTTACCATATATAGTTTCCTCGTCACAGCACTGTGATTTAAACAGCTCCCTTACTTCCTACTGAGTCATCAAATGCTAAGAACATGAGCAGTATAATGTTCTTTCAAGCAAAAATGAAGAAAAAAGTCCATCTACATTTGCTCTAAAAGTACCTTCCTCCTCTCAAAAAACACACTGGGATTCATAAAGCCTCATTTGGGCTTAATTTTTGTTTCCTTTATTAAGTTAATCTGATGGCACTGATACACTCATTAACTTAACATATAGTGATTATTCTGATCTTAGACCACCAAAATAGTTATTTTATTTATTCCAAAGCATTCTGCAGTGTGAAACCACATGTTTTTTGTTTCTACTTCAAACACTAAATTCAACATATAAATTAGAAGTCTGATAAAGCAGGCCATAATCAACCACAAATGTGAGTTACAAATGAAAGTGTAATTGCCCTAGTATTTTTAGGTACTTTGTATCACTAGACCCTAAATATTTGTCACACAGGCACTCCTGAAGTCTTAGCTGTTGGTGAACTAACTCAATGCTAACAAAATCACCCAAGTTTGGCAACAGAATACACAATACCAGGGCCTGAGCCTAAGCAGATCTCCAGATTTTCACCTATCTGACAACTTTCAGTGGCTCTAGTTTTCAATGGAGGCTCTACTTTAGGTTTGAACAGTTATAAGGATGAAGCCCATAAATTACTGGAATCAGATGAATTGTCCTCTCTAAGATGCCTAATGAGACACTGGTCTAGTGGTGGGCTAGTGAGGAAAATGAGCAGAACAAACATCCAGTGTATGATAAGAATTTACCTACTCTAAGAACATGCAAATTAGGGCCTTCCCATTAAAAACATCAACTTCTCAAATAACCTTTAATTTTGAAACCCAAAATATGTAAGAGGCCAGGTGTCTAGTGGTGGGCTAGTGAGGAAAATGAGCAGAACAAACATCCAGTGTATGATAAGAATTTACCTACTCTAAGAACATGCAAATTAGGGCCTTCCCATTAAAAACATCAACTTCTCAAATAACCTTTAATTTTGAAACCCAAAATATGTAAGAGGCGAGCTGCTTTAGGGTAACAACTAGTCTCATAAGTTTTTACAATTAAATTTGAGTATCTTCTTTAATATTTATTTGCAGAGAATTCATTATACCTACCAGTACCCAAATAAAAGCAAGATGACTATGAAGTATAAGCAGGAAGAAATACAGAAATCTAAGTGGTTCCAAACCCCCTACAATTTCAGAAATATCACACGAGAGCTGGTTTTTCATCTGAAGCCAATGTCTATTGAAAATCTGGATAAAATTTTAAAACTAGAAACCAAATACATCAACTTCTGCGTGAATTATCTACACTTTTCATATTTAAGTCATAGTAACTGATCTTTTAAGGAACAAGATTCTTAAGTTATGGATTAGATGTAAGTCTAATCAATAATACGATCAGTTTTTTTTAATAGGTAAACTAATGAAATGGTAACAAAAACGAACTCATGGCTAACATTCCTACTGTATGAATATAAAAAAATATCATATACACTACAAATACAGGGCTCAAAACCCTTAAAAGAGGAATCCATTAAAATATAACTAGCTCTGATTTCTAAAGAGAGTATCTGACATATTCACAAAGCATAATATTTTAAACTCAATTTCTAAAGCTTTAAATTTATTGAGAGGTCAATATGAGAGTACAGTGGGAATCAGGCTAATTTTTTAAAAGCACCTTTCTTCCCTCACTCTTTTATCCCTCGTCTCCCAGGCAACCACCGAGCACACACTTCTTTCGCATCCCTCCAAAACTTTCATATACATATACAAGTTTGTGGACACATAAATATTTGTAATAATGAAAACTCACATAAATGGCATCATTCTAAAACTTTATTTTAAACGGTACATCTTAGACATGTTTCCACAGGGGTGGATCTCTTTTTAAAGGATTCCACTTTGTATTAATCTCCCACTCATTATATGCTAACACTTCTTATTCTTCATTTTTAACTTAGTTCAGATAAAGCTTGTATAATTATTGTTTATAGAAGTCTGTAATGAATTCAACCAAAGGCAGTTTTATGGCAGTGAATACCAGCTCTTTCTTTCCAACAAGCCAGTTTCCAAAGCGTCTAAAGTTCAAGTAAAAACTATTTTAATTCATATGTCACATTTATGGAAGGAAGGGGAGAAAATTCACAAAATATTGCAACTCCAAAACGGTTAGAAATCACTGCAACATAGGGTGAAATGATCACTACAGAATTCATCCAAAATAAGTATTACTTCTGTCTTCTAATATGCTGACTTTACTGTCTCAATTTTCTTTTTAATGGGAAGGGGTAGGGCTTCTGAAAGCAACAACTTTCAAATGATTTCTAAATCGGAGTTTTAGTCAGATTTTTACAATTATTTGGATTTTACAGTCTTAAAAACTAACAGCTGCATTCTACACCGAAGGAAAAAAAGAGGTGGGGGTGGGGATCAAAACTGACTAACTTCCCCAAGGTGAGCGGAATTGACATTTGGGCCTTTAAAGGGTCGTAGATCTACCACAATCTGCAACTGGAACTTGCTGATCTCTGCGGGGCTGAACCTGCGCCAAATTCCCATCAAGCAGAACAAAATGTAAATGCGCTGCGATCACAGGCCTCCCCATTCCTTAAAAAAAAACCTCAAACACTGAGAAAGGGCTGAGACTCACTACATGACAGCACTTCCTTTTTTTTTCTTAAAACCCGTTTCCTGCCTCCCGTTCGGCATCTTCTTCTATACAGGAAGAGGAAGAAGAAGGCCTTCGGTCTTTCTCCTTTTTACACAACTGGCGACCCTGGGAAATGGAGCCCTCCTCCAGCAAACCAAACCAGCTTTTTACACCTTCGGCCCTTTAGCCAAACTGACCATCCTCTAGCAGGGAGCCGGCCTCCGCCGGGCAGCAGGTAGGATTCCCCTGCCAGGGCCGGCATCGCCCGCCGCCCTGACCCGGAGCTGCGGGGGTGGCAGGCTCAGGGAGACCAAGGTCGGACCCGGCCGGCTCGCTCCCCAGGTCCGCGGAGATCAGAAGCGCTGCCCCGCAACCCTTGGCCCCGATGGCCCGAGAGCCCAGGGGTGCAGCCCCAGGCGCCGAGGGCCCGCGCAACCCCGAACAGTCGCCCCGGGGCCTGTGGCTGCCGCGGCCTCCCTGCCGGGCGCTTACCCCGGTGCCGTTGTCGCACACCACCACCTTCCTGCCCTGGCTGTCCATCGTCCTCCCGGAAGAGAGACGCCCTCGCCCCCGCCGCCTGAAGACCTACAGCAGCCGCCGCCCGGCCCCTTCCTCTTCCTCCCTCTTCGCGGCCCTTCCTCCGGCCTAACTTTCTTCCTCCAACCGGAGGTCAGCGCCAGGCCCGCCCGCCAATTAACTGACGGCTTGAGCGGAAGGGGTGGGGACTGGCACCGGTGAGTCCCACTAAGAAATGGGGGAGAGTTGAGGCCCCGCCCACTACTCCGACTTCCGTTCCAGCTCCGCCCTACTAGTCACCGCCTAATCGGATTCTCCACTCCCTGTCTGGTTCTCTGCGCTTTGCGGGGCGTAATGGCGGCGGAGCTGTCTGTCCCTGCGGCCTTCTCTATAACGGGTCGGAGAAGTTAAGGGCGCCGCTTACCTGGCTGCAGAAGGTCAGGCCGGTGAAGGACACCGGGCCTATCGCGAGAAGGCAGTGGAATGCGGCAGAGAATCCAGCCGGGAAGGCGTGGAGGGGCGGAGGAGCAAACCTGAACACTCTTGCTGACCCCACCATTGACCATGGCTTGGTGTGTCACTACTTCTAGATCTTTTCAGTGGACAGAGCTGGGATGGATACACACACATGAAATCTTGCGTTTATACGGGATACCTTCCAGTGCCGACCCAATCCTTTGCCCCAGTTGCTCTTAGCGAAAGGGAGTGCCTACATTTCCCGGCTCATCGCTCGTCACTTCCCTTCCAGCAGCCCTGTGTTGCTTCAAACCTCTTAAGTATAGGCACCTATTTGAACTTAAAGTCGGCTTTAAAATCAGAGAACCATAGTTTCAAATACGGTCCTGCCACTCAAAAACTCTGATTTGAGCATACTTTTGTTGATGCATAGAGGGTAATAACCTCTACTTCCATGGGTTGTTGTGAGGTTAAAATTCTGTACCCAGAGTAAATGCCCCTTCCGTGGGAACTATTGATTATTAATTCTGTACTAATAAGCGTGCAGGTCTCTCTACCTATAATACTACCTATTTTTCTTTTTAATCAGGAGATTTCTCATGCTGTAAGTCCCAGTTGTCACATCAATGGAGAGTTTGCTGGTAATCCTCAAGATGATCTTTACTCTCATTGTTACTACTGTACCCTGGATATTTGAATAACATTGTGCTTATTACACTAAACAAATGTTAATTGGATAAATGACATTAAAATTCAACTAGAAAAGAATGTCATTTTTGAGAGATGAGAAGTAAAATTGTGCCTTCCACATGGCTGTACACTTACAGTGACTGGAATAAAACTTAGATCATGAACCCCCAGACCAGCATTATAATACTAGGCTGCTTTGAAGTTCTCACTTTGTTCTTTCATTAGACCAGTGGTTTTCAAACTTTTGTAAAAGGCATAGAAGCTTTATTTGAATTTTATCTAGAACCCCAACATATAAAATAGATCAAAATAAAGCTGCCAAAACAAAAATAGTTGTTGGGAGTTTGGGATGTTAGAATGGGTAGGAAGCCTCAGGGGAATATGCCTTCCTTGCACCTGCTTCAGTAGTCATTGAGGTACCTTAGCCTGCTGAAAAGTGCATTAGTTCATAAATTACACATTTTACTTTGTGTCCCCAGTGCTTAGCACTGTGCCATTTTCCTGCAACTATAAGTGGTCTCAGCAAATTGAACTCTAGCATTTCTGTGACACCTTTCACTTTTCCTCTTTATGAAATTTAATGGGTTAGTAATTTATGCATTTTAAGAAATATCATGTGTTTTCTTCTCATTGTAAAGATAGTACATGCAAATGATAGAAAATATCAACATCTCTTCACTACACTAATGAAAATGAAGCAGAATTTCTTGATTATGTGAATTCAGATATAATGGAATTGGTGACTGGCTCCTGCCTTCTACACCAGGTGCATCCTAGTCATTTCACTTTCCTCAAAATAATGTGACCCCACATTTTTAGGCAGTTGAATTTTTGGGATGGGGATAGAGGGATTCATGTCTAGCCATTTGCTGAGATTTTATGTATATTATTCCACACAAAAATCTTGCTAGGTAGATATTCTTATTTTATACCTTAGGGAATGGGGGCTTTAAAAAATTAAGTCTAGCAAAGTCATAGGATATAAGCTGTACATACAGAAATCAATATATATATGCCATCAGTGAGCAATGTGAAAATGATATTAGAAAACAATTCCATTTATAAGAGTATAGGAAAATTTGAGTAACTTTAATGGAAGTAATACAAGACCTATACACTGAAAACTACAAAACATTGCTGAGAGATATCAAAGATCTAGATAAATAAATATTACACCATGCTAATGGATTGAATGCTCATTAAGATGACAGTTCTCTCCAAATTGATCTATAGATTGAATGTCTCTATCAAGATCCCAGCAGGCCTCTTTTTTTAGAAATTGGTAAATTTGAACCTAAAATTTATATGGAAATGCAAAGGAATCAGAATAACCAAAACTATTTTGAAAAAGAAAAGCAAAGTTGGCAGCCTTCCACCACCTGATTTCAAAATTTATTATCCACAGCAAGAAAAAGACAAATTACTTAATTTAAAAGTAGGCTAAAGATTTAAGAAGGCATTTGACCAAAGATTTATGGAAGGCTAATAAATACATGGAGATGCTTAACATCATTAATCATTAGGGAAATGCAAATTAGAACCATAATGAAATACCGCTTAATACTTAGTAGAATGTCTGTAATGAAAAAGAAAACACATGTTGACAAGGATGTAGAAAAACTTACCTTCATACATCACTGGTGGGACTGTACAATGGTACAGCCACCTTGGAAAACAGTTCACAGTTTTTCAAAAAGTTAAACATAAAATTGCCATACCCAGCAATTCTACCCCTAGGTATATGCCCAAGAGAAATGAAAACATATATCCATAGACTTGTACACAAATGTTCATAGTGGCATTACTCAGGTAAAAAGTGGAAACAATCCAAATTTCCATCAATTTGTGAATGAGTAAATTGTGTGGTAAATCCATACAATGGAATAATATTTAGCATAAAAAGAAAACAAGACAAGGTATAATATAGAAGAAATGAAAAAAACATATCCCATGCAAAGGACTACATATTGTATGATTCCATTCATTTGAAATTTGTAGAAAAAACATATTTGTAGGTACAGAAAACAGATCAGTTTTGGCTTAATATATGCATGAAAGAACTTTATGGGGTGCTGGAAATCTAAGAGATTTTGGTGATGGTTATACAACTGTGTATATATAACCATCACCAAAAATCATCAAACAGCATGTTTGAGATAAGAAAATTATACTTTGTAAGTTCAACAAAATTGTTTTACAAAATTATGTTACCTGCCCAAATTCAATTATCATGTATCAGAACTAAGATTTGTCCCACGTGTGCCTGATTCCAAAGCCTGAGTTCCATTTATTCTTACAACATTTTCCTGCAGAATTTATAGATAAGAATGATTTCCTCAGATTCTCCTTTAAAAATGCAGCTATTTGTACTAAGTTAATGAGTATTAAAGTTAAAGTCATCTTGGGAAAGAGTAAATCCAGGGAAAAATTCAAAATTGTAATATAAAAGAAATGTCATCATGTATACTACATGGCTCAGTATGAATGTGAACATGAAATAATGGTCTTTTTTTTTTTTTTTTTTTTTTTTTTTTTTTT